>JARHVA010003713.1:1512500-1700000 GCA_037957365.1 Torreya grandis
AAATTATGACTTATGGTTAGAACCAAGTCTTGTGATTTTTTAGAATCATCCCAAGTCTCTTTTGAAATAATTAATGAGTTTGGATGAATATTTAAATCCAATGTTTTATTTAACACACCTCATTATATTATAGTGTTCAATCCATCCCTTGAGGTCATTAGATCTGTAAGGTCCACATAAATAGTTGTAGACTAGTTGAGGGTATTCATGCCTATTATAGAAAGGGAAGATGATATTGTTGTGTAAAGACCAGCAAACACTTGAGTATTAAAATCCATACCCATTTAGGAATGTGTGTTGGTTTATACAAGGTGTGTGTCTCATTCCTTAAATTTAGATATCTTATTAATGGTTGGTTGTGTATAACATGCATTGTACATTCTACAAAATTAATTACTTATGTTTGTGTGGTTTTTTCATGTAAATATTTTGGCATGAAAATTCCCTCCACATATATATATTATACACATTTTAATTTATTTAATTATTTGTTGCTATATCTTCTCATTAATTAATATAGATGAATTTATAACCTCATTATTTTATTCCTTAGATAATATAGAACCTCCTATCATTCCATCAAATAACATGCATCACAAGATGATTAATGTGGTCATCCTCATCCTATTATCCCCTTAATTTATTTATATTTTACCTAATCCATACATGTAAATAATTATAATATTAACTATCTATTGGAAATTTCGCAACCTAGGCCAAATGCCACCCTTACAGCCAAAAAATTTTCATGGCACCTACCCAAGCTTGCACATGGTGATTTCTTGCATATGTGATGTCTTATTTGGTATTAGTTTGAGCATTTTTATCATTGATTAAGATCTCATATTATGTTAAATTTTTCTATAAAGATCCTCATATGTCATAGTCATACTAAGGTATATTGGTGATGTGGCAGTAGTCATGATGGCCCTTGAGTGAGTATGAGAGTGTCAAGGTGTCTTTTGAGGTCTAGTGAATGAATATAAACTTGTTTGATAAGTTGAAGGATCTTTTGACAAAATTATGGTATTATGAATGTTTTGAGGTTATTCATTATGATTGTTTTGGGGATGTATAAGCCATTTAAATAAGGGAAAACTATACCAATGGTTTGTAAGGGTGCCTAAACCCTGTCTGAAGTCATGAAATGAGGTAAATGCCATGTTTAAGGTCATTATTCATGATACATTTATCCAAGCCCATTTACAACCTTAATTCACCCTTAAAAGGTCATTAATTATGATTCAAACACCTCATGTTCATCAAATGAACTATAAAATATTTAGAAAGGGTTAATGTTTCAAGTGTTTCATGGTTTATTAAAGGTCTTAAAAGAGTCCCTAAGCCACCACTAGGTGTTTTATGCCATAAAGGGCCCATTTTTAGACTAATACCCACTTCCCACTTAATAAATGGACCCCACATGTGACAAAATGAATCCATTCAACTCCTCCATACCATTAAAATTAGTTTTAAATTTTATTTAACTGATGTTTCCCCTCTCTTCATCCTTCAATGGCCATTTAAGATTAAAAAATTAGAAGAAAATGTAGGAAAGAGAGTGTTTTCAGGGGTTTCTTGTAGGATGTATGGACTTGTATAGATAATTACATATAGAGGAGGGTAATATATTATATAGGAGTTCATGTTAGATGTCTCAGATAATTTTCATGGTAGGGGGATTCAATATAAGCTCAAAATTAACCCTTTTACTTTGTCGAGTGCATTTGCATGCCAAGATAACCCTTTAGGTTTATGGATAGTATGGACATGAGAGAGAAGATAGAGGTCTAAAATTTTGGGAAAAGGATAGGACCTTAGATATTTTCCATAATTGGGAATTTTTTCTCATATTGACTCTCCTTGCTTTATGAACAATCATTAACAATGTAAGACACTCACAATGTCTTCTCTATTCAAGTAGGGTATCAATTTTCCATGTTTTATCCTTCTATAAACATGGTAATAGAGAAATTGAATATTATATAAAATTTAAAGAGTATTAATCATCTTTACAAACCATTATTAAACCTTATTTCGCATGTGTGGGGGTGTAGAGTAAGCAAACCTTCATGTTCTCTCCATATGTAGACTGTAAACTAAGCTTCTCAGGTTGTAGAGTCTTTGGTACATATAACTGAGGTGTTTGATGATATTTTGGTTTTTATGGTGACAAAATTGAATCCATTTAAATATCCTCTACATTACATACTCAACCAAGTAATATTAATCAAACCTTCAAGGTCCTATTCCTAATGGACTATCATGAGTGAATATGGTATCATTTGTAAAGGGAGGATATAGTAGTTGTAGAGGTCTTTGGTGGTGTTAGATATGCATTATATACATCATTTTATAATAATTAATTGTTTTTTACCCTCAAATACCATTAATATCCTATGGTCTATCATAGTATCATCTTCTAGCCTTCAAAGTAAACCCTTATTTGTGTGCCTACATGCTTTAGGCAAAACATATGATGAAATACTATTGGAATAAGTCCTTAAAGACATGAAGAGACATAAATAAGTCATAAGGACATATGGTTTGATATGTTATAATATATAAACATGACCAAGAGATATCAACCTTCATATTCAGGCCCTTGAGAGATGAGCATTCTCACAATCATTGCAATCCTTACAAGGTAAACTGAGCAAGCAACATGGTCATGATTGGTTTGAGATATAAAAGGTGTGTAAAATCCTTGTGAAATCAAGAGAGATTAAAAAGGTGGAAATGAGTAGTAGGTTAATAATAATATACTAATATAACCCCTAAATATAATGGAGCATTGTACTTACCTCCTCAATGGCTACACATAATCAACCAAACCTTAATTACCACCTACAATTAGGGTATGAAGAGAAAAACTAGTGTCTTAATTTTACATAAAGAGATTTATGTGAGTAAGATAAAGGATTAGGGATTGAATCATTAAAACCATTAGTATAGTTTAATGTTTTGAACCTCTATGTCCTAATTAGGCCTTTTAGGCCTGAAATTGGTATACAGGGCTGTGACGATAACCTATGACACTTTGCATAAAAGGTAATACAAAATAGAAAATTTTCATAGGGTATACATGATGGTCATATTGTAAGTGGAAGTTATATTCTTATTATGTTTCTTAGAGGAACCTTAAAGTGATATCAACAAAGGGATTCACATCCACAGTCCTAATGGGCTTAGGAATAGCCAAACAAGTAGGGTCATATGAGGAAGCTTATGTAAACAATCTTACATATGACTAGGTACATAAAATAAAAGGAGATATGTGGATTTTAATCTTAAATATATAAGAATATTTTTAGTATATATACCCCTATAATGGGTCAAAGAAGCTTAAGGACTTTATTAGGCCTAATAGACCTAATCTAGCACATACAAACCTATATATCAATGAAAGGCTTATGCAAAGTTTGGGGGTTTTTTAAGTATAGAAACATCTAAGTAGGAGGTGATAAATGAGGATGAATTAAAATTTTTCAAACTAATGACAAGTATATAACTCATCTACATAGGGTTAATAACCTAACTAGACCTAACTAGGCCTAAAATTGAGATACATAGGCCTAAATGTAGCAGTTGAACACACATATAGTAGAATAAGAGTGGGAAAACATATATATAGGTAAAAAATTAGAATAAATATGGGGTTTTTGAATTAACTTAAATGTATACACTATCTTCTATTGGAGTGCTTTGATTCTTTAAGGTAAAAGAGAGACTAGTAGCCCAAGTTGGCCTGAGTAGTCATAATCAGACCTACATGTGGAAATTGTGGGTTAGTATAGATTTGGGGATTTTATGAAGATTTTTAGACATATAGAGGAAGTTTAAAGATTCATATAAATTTTATCTAATTAAAATGGACTCAGGTGATGTTAAGAGGACACTAGACATAGTTATCAAGGGCTATGCAAACCCTAAATAATAGATAAACACATAGAAGGCAGTTGTGTTGATAAAAGAATTGAATCTAAAATATGTTTTCAGTCCTAAAACATGATATAAGAGTTATAAATCCATCAACACAACAACAAGAGGACATAAAATCCTACTCAGACCCTACACCACCATCAAACACTCAGATTATCAATGCCACCTACATGCAACCACATGAGACATTGAACACATGGTTGAAGTTTGAGAATATGAAGGATAATAAAAAAATAAACATGTGAGGGGGGTATTATGATTATCTTAAATCTATTAAAAACACCTACAAGTCACCTCACATCTATGACACCTAGTTTAGGCCTGTTAGGCCTAAAAGTCTTGAAGCCTCAATCCTGTTGGTTGATTATTTTGTCAATCAACGTACTGATAAACAAAATAGGTCTGATCAACCAAAGTAGGAAGATTGGTCATCCAAATGTGTAGGTTTACCACATCAAAATGGGACTAATCTCTCCTCTCATCAAGGGGAGGTTCCCTATAGATATGCTATATATATATATATATATATATATATATATATATATATATATATATATATATATATATATATATATATATATATATATATATATAAATGGAAAATAATACTAAAGGGTAGAATAAACCATCCATCTCTCTTTCTTCAGAGATGATGCCTATAAATCAAAGGAAAAATCTCAAGGGAAATGACAAAAAACACTCCTCTTCTTTCAGAAGTACTATTTATCAAACCACAAGAATACTCCTGGTAGTAATTGCAAAATGTAACCAAGGACATAGTAACCAACAAATTGAGATGTAGCATAAAGTCTCCACCTGAATTGCCCAAGAGTGAGATACGAAGGACAATGAGGACACAAAGTCATCCTAAGGTCCTTTACATAGAAATAAAAAGAGAAAACACACTAAAGGCAATTATGGGGGCACAAAGTCTCTCCACAGTTGACTTCAGGACACCTTCCTGACTACTTTCACTAATTTTGCTTGTTAAATTAAAGGAACAAAAAATATATTAAGGAAAAAGACATAAGAACAATTTCCCCAACAACAAAGATATCATAGCACAAAGTCTAAAAAGTCACTTGCTTTCTTATTCCAATAACAAAATATGATCAACAATATGAGCTCAAAGTCTCAGTAATGCCTTTCAATTCGGGTAGAGTTTTGTTTCTGATTGTCAGAGAGAGATCCTTTTACACGAACAAGAGATTCCCTTATATAACCTCTTCAAGATAGACTTGGGAATAGTAACACATCACGTTGCATTGAATTTATTTTTAAGAAGATAGGCTAGAATTTAGGGGCATCTACCCATTTTATTTTCTCAATGCAGAGAAATAAGTCATGCTATTGAAAGTTTACATATTTCAATGTCCACTTGGTGATCTGATCCTTCTTCATCATTCCTCCTTTTCTAGTTAAATAAAATCAGGTCCTTGATTCAATTTGATGCTCTATTCCTTAGTCACTTCATGTTGATCTTGGCCTTAAATCCTTTTAATGCATTTGGGTCTGTAGATTTAAACCTACAAGGATAAACAACTATTTCATCATCATGACTTTGATGTCCATGGGCACATCACTTTCCTTGGCAATTCCTTCAGCTTTGTCATTTGAGCTTTCTCAGAGGGATCCTACCCTTTGGGCCTTGAGAAATGATCCACTTTGGGTTGGGAAGAGGCCCCCCACAAGATTATCTACCCTTTAAGCAGTCTTCGGATGGCCTTCAATCTTCTTTCTTCCAGTGGGTCACTAAGTTCTTTGGCTCTTCTTTAAGACTTTTCAAAATCAACAGCTATTTCATGAACCTTGAAATTGATGTTCATGCACCTGTCACTATGTTTGATTTTCCAATGACTAGTTCACCATTCTTGACTTTGACGTCTTCAAGTGCATCACCCCTTGGGATTTCTTTAGCTTTCTCTTATTTTGGCCTTTTCTGCTACTTACTTACTTCAGATTTCTTGTTTTCCATCCTCTTGAAGGGAAGGTGACCCTTCCGCTTTGGGGAAGTGTCCTTTAATTTGGTAGCCAAGAGTCCCTTGCAAGGGCACCTGCCCTTCGGGGTCCTTCGGTGGCCTTTTGTCTTCGGATTCCTTCAAAACTTTCTCACAAATTTTTTTTGTAGACATTTTCTTGTGGACTAAAAGTTCACAAGAATTGTTTTGGTCACTTTTGTCTTTGGCCTTTAGAAATTCTTTCAGGCTTTTCTCCTACAAACATTATTAAATTCCTTTAGACTTTTTGTTTGAAGGAATTCCTTTGGATAAAAAGTTTGAAGGAATTATGCCTTTGTCTTTCAGCTGCCTTAAACAAAATTCTGAAAGAACTTACCTTTGTGGCTTCCTTGAAAATGACCCTTCCGAAGAGTGCTTTTGTCGACCAAGTGCCCTCTGCAAGGGCACTTGTCCTTCGGGAAGCTCTCTTGAACTTTTGAATTGAACCATTCCTTTGAACCAACCATTGAACCAAGTTTTGAACCAATCATTGAACCCTTTGATTGAACCAAAAGACGTTGAACTGTTTGATGAACCGACTGAGTGAACTGAAGTGTTGAACCAAATGAATTAAACCAACTTTGGTTCAATGGTTCATTCCCTTTGATTTGGATAAGTCCTTTTGATCCTCATTAAACCAAATGCATTGAACCTATTGAACCTTGAACCCGAGTGGTTCAATGGTTCAACGGTTCAATGGTTCAAGCCTTAAAAACTTATTCTTTTGATTAAACCTACTTATAGAAGACTTTGAACCTAACTGTAGAAGCCTTTGAACCTAGAAGTGGTTGAAATATTGCTACTGATGTTGAAACTTTAAACCTGTTGAGCCTATTGAACCAAAATGGTTTAAGGTTCAATGGTTCAATCCTTGCTTAGAAGCTTGCCGATGAACTCTTTTGGTTGAACCTAGTCAATGAACCAACTTTGAGATTGCCTAAGTGTTGAAAGCTTGCTTATTTCCTATAGAGTCCATAGATTTCAATCTGTGAATCCCATTGAACTTGGCCTATAGAGTCCATGGATTTCTCTTCTTGTAGAGTCTATAGATTTCTCTTCCTGCAGAGTCTGTAGATTCAAGCTTGCAGAGTCCATAGATTCAAGCGTGCAAAGTTTGTAGATTTCTGAGAAGATTGAAAAAATGAGGAATTTGAATGCCTAGGATAAATTTCAAAAAGGTAAGAGACAATTTTGGTCTGTAGGACTAAAATAGTTCAAATGTTGTCCCAAAAATGAGTGATATTTTTGGGGGACAACAGCTGGCTCTAGTTGGGGAACTTCTATCAATTGTAAAAAGAATTGAAGGGAGTAGAATCTAGAATCTCTAGTGTCTTCATGTGTACCATTGGGATATGGAGTCATGTTACCTAGAAATGAAAGGCATCAAAAATAGAAACAAACAAAACAAAATGGAATTAAAAACTATACAAATATACATATATACAGATGCAATGATCTGATACTTAAAGAGTTGAAGTGTTTCAGATGCTGCCCATTATGAGGTAGAGAAAAGAGTGTGCCATCTTGATATTTCAATATAAATCTATTTTCACCATTATGTTGATGAATTATAAAGGGAGTCAAACTTTCCATGCATCCCTTTTGGTTCTCTCCTTTTGTCCCATAGCATGACTTGATCCCCAATCTGGAATCACAATTTTTGGCCTTCTGGTCAAAGAGTTTCTTTACCAAACTTTGATGAACATCAATTCAGTCCACCACCATGGTTCTCTATTCAGCTAGCTTAGTCAGGCACATGATTCTTTTATCAAGAGAACTTTCATATGTCTGATCTTCAATTGCCTTTGCCAATTTCAAGGCTGGCAATTCTAAGGTGATTGGTATTTCAGCATTGATACCATAAAGAAGTTGAAAAGGAGACATACCAATTGCCCTCTTTGGTGTGATTTTGTCTACCCATAGAGCATCAATTAATGCTTTATTCCATGTCCTTTGATTGTCATCTGCTAGCTTCTTGATGATAGTTACCAGGTTCTTATTGCTAGATTCAGCTTGTACATTCCCTTGTGGAAAATAATCAGAAGAGTAAGAGAGTGTAATTCCATAATGAAAATAGAATTATGTAATCTCCTAGGAGGTGAAACAAGTTACATTGTTATTAAATTTTTTTGTTAGAACTCCATACTTGGAAATGATATTCTCCTTGAGAAAATTGCATAAAACTTCTGAAGTAGCATGCTTAGTTGGGATTGCTTCTACCCACTTGGTGAAATAGTCAATTGTTGTAATGACAAAATCATGTCTAGCACTTGAAGATGGGTTTATAGTCCCAATAACATCAATCCCCCATTATTGGAAAGGTTCTTCTATAATTACTGGCTTGAGAGGCAGGGCAACTAACTTGGGTCTTCCAACAAATTGCTGGCAGAGTTCATATTTTCTCACACACTTGTATGCATCTTGGAAAAGAGTTGGCCAGTAATACTTGGTTCACAAAATTTTGTGAGCAATTACAGGAGTAGAAAAATGTCCTCCACAAGCTAGATTGTGGAAGTATTTCAAAAGTTGGCTTTATTTCTCTTTGTCTACACAATGAAGGAATACTCCATCTATGCTTCTCTTGCACAAGCCATTGTCCCAAAGGACAAAATTGGCAGATTTCAACTTGATAGTCCTCCTTTATTTATAAGACAAATGAGAAATACATTCACCATAAGTAAGGAAATGAGCAATACCTAAATGCCACTCATTGGTAGTGGAGACAAAAAGGACTGTTGGTGTATCTTCCACTTTAATTTCTTCATGTTGTGTATCTTCTAGCTTGTTGTCAACAATTAATTGGCATATGCCTTTTCCATTGACTAGATTTGTTGGCTTGATGTCTAGATCAAACTCTTAGATCTTTGCAATCCAATTGCCTCTTTTTGTGCCAAAATATTGTTGAGTTAATATGGACTTGACTGTGGTGTCAAGAACTAAGGCAGTAGTGTGTGAATTCAGGATATAGAAGCGGAAATGTTTGACTACTTTCACCAACACATAAGCATGATTTTATACATTTGAATACTTCATCTTATGGGTTTTGAGAGGGAAAATCATTAAAGAAATAGGAGATTCCATACCTTCCTTATCTTTTTGAACAATAATTACTGAAAGCATGTGTTTAGAATCATAGTTGTATATGATGAAATCTTTGTTGTAATCTAGACAAACTAAGGTAGGGGTGTGGACAATGGCAGTCTTGATATCCTGAAATGCTGACTTGCCTTCTTTAGTCTAGCTAAAGGTGGTCTTCCCTTTCATCATGTTCACAATGTGTCTAGTCTTCTCAACAAATTTGGGGATGAACCTCCATAATAAATTCACCTTTCTGAAGAAAGAGTGAACAACATTTTTACTTGTAGGCAAATTAAGATCTTGAATAGACTTGACTCTATCTGAGTCAATATTTATGCCTTCTTTAGACATAATGTGTTCTAGGAGTTTCCCCTCTGTTACTCTAAAAATAGACTTCTTAGGGTTCAATGAAATACCATTATGATGGCAGTGCTCTAGCACTTGTTGTAAGTGGCGTACATGATCAGAATGGTGCTTTGAAAAGATGTTTAAGTCATCAAGGTATACCACTATGAATTTACCTATCTCATCTTTAAAAGCCAAGTCCATTGCTCTCTGAAAGGTAGCACCAACATTTATCAAGCCAAAAGGCATCCTTCTATATGCAAATGTACCCTAAGGTGTGGTGAATGCAGTCTTGTGTTGGCTTGCTTCACCAAATTTAACTTGATTATATCTTGAGAAGCCATGCAATATTGATAACATCTCTAAACCTATCACTATTTAAAGCACTTGATTCATAATTAGCAAAGGGTAATTATCTTTCAACGATGACTGATTCAGATTCCTAAAATCTACACAAATATGAATTTCACCATTCTTCTTCCTTATAGGCACTATGTTTGCAATCCATGTGGAATGATGGATTGGGAAGATGATTCTAACATTTAACATTTTTTGTATCTTAGATAGAATAGTACCTGATATTTTTGGATTGTACTGTCTAGATTTTTGCTTATAGGGCATTGAGTCAACCTTGAGAGGAATGTCATGGTGGATTTCATTAGGTCTGAGAGACTTCAGGTCATCATAAGAATATGCTAAGACATCCATGTATTGACAGAGTAAAGTGGTGAATTTGAATCTTTCTTCAGGGGTACAACACTTACCAATGTTAACCATCTTGGGATTTTCTTTAGTAGTCAAATTTACTTGATCGAATCCCTGAGAGAAAATTGAATCTATTTGTTGTTGTTTGATGAATCTATCATGCTTGTCAAATAATTTCTCAAGAGAAACTAGGCCTTTGGGAATTTTATTTCCTTTCAACTGTAATAATTGTTCATTTATATCTAAACTAGATTCATACACTAATTCATACTTTTGAGGTTCACTGCCTTTAAAACGTAGTTGTTCGAAATTGTCTTTTCATTCTAGGAAGGAAATGAATTGATGATCATCATTGAATACTTGCCAATGATCAGTATTGTCAGAAACACTTGGTCTACAGATTATCTCAATAGTATACCTATCTTCTTTGAAATCTGAGTGAGGAACTAAAAGAGTTCCTGAAACAACAAGTGTATCAGCTCTATCATTAGACTCTCTGGGTATGGAAAAAATGTTGAAAACATCAAGGCTTTCAATTTGGTCCCAAACCAGGTTATGATAGTGGCGTAATCTTTCATTCTTGGTTTGGTATAGATTTTTCACATGACAAACCACTAATTTAGCATCCCCTTTGGCATGAAGAAGCTTGATGCCTTTGTCTTGAGCAACCTTTAATCCAAATAACACAGATTCATATTTAGTTGTATGTTTAGTGTTGTTAAATTGTAATTTGTAAGATGAACGAAATATATCTCCTTGAGGAGATATCAACATAATCACAACTCCCAAATTGGTAGAATAATAACTACCATCAAATTCTAGAGTCCATACCCCATCAGATACTGATTTTTCTTTAGACTTTCCTTTATTAGAAAGGGAGGGTCCTTCTTCATTTGTATTGCAACCTACTAGTTCTTCTACTATTCTAGTTAAACTAATTTTTGGGTTAACACTTTCAAGAATTTTATCAGATGCTTCATGCACTTTGTCTATAGATAGAGATTAGTTACCCATACCTAAAGATTTAAAAAGAATTTGAGCTTCAGGGGCTGATGTTTGGGTGACCACATATTTTTCCTCCTTTTTAGGGAGTAACCTCTTCATTATGCCTTGGATAGGGATCCTTGCCTCAAATAGCTCCATGCTTAATTCTCCTCCCACATCGTTGCAAAAATTTTGTCCACACAAAATGCCATAGGATGCTGGGACGTCAGCCACCAAGACAATCATCTTGATTCTCTTGTTTGGAAAGCCTGTAAATGCAAATTGGGCATCTTTGATTTGCCCTAGCAATGGTGCTTGCTTGTTTCCATGGAGAAATATCTCCCAAATGTCTTGGTCAATGTGATGCCAAGAGATTTAGCTACTTTAGTAGGCATTACATTATCAGATGTGCCTAAGTCTATAATACAATTACTTAGCTTGTGACCATTAATTAATAGGGAAACATAGAAAGATTCTATTTCCCAGAGGTAGCTAGAGGAGTAATGACAAGATTATTTGGAATGGGCATGTTCTTTGGAGAATTAGGAGTTACCTTTTTATCTTTTTGTCTTGTAGGGATGGTTTGGTTCTTGACACATTGGACCAACTTATCCAATTGATTAGGATTGGACTGCAAATATTCAAATTTTGACATTTGTATTTTTGTCTTTTTGACATGATCTATTATGTCAAATGGCTGAATTGAGCTAGGTACAAAAGAAGGTATTTCAACCTTCTGAGTTTTAAGAGGGATGGGAGAAGGGCTGGTTTGCAAAATTGAATTAGAAGATGAAGGTGAAATTGATGTACTTGTCTTTTGGGTGATCACCAGATCCTTTGATTGGAAAGGTAGAGTGACTCCACACTTAGCAATTGTAATTGCTGGTTGAGGTTATTCCTCTATCTTCCCTTTATTAGCTTGCTGGAATGATTGGTTCTTGGACCTAGTAAACACTACATATGATCCATCAAAAGCTTCTCCTTTACTTCTGGGTTCATCTTGGTAGTTTAGGAAACCAATGTGGGACTCGCCAGCTAGTTCTTCTTGATTTTCTATAAGGAGATCAATGTCATTTTCTTGATTCAATTCAGGCTGGAAAGAGAATTTTGATTCTACTTCAAGATATCCCATTGTTGAATTAGTTAGAGGAGCTTCTAGGGAAAGTTTCCCTTATGGGGGAGGAAGATGATTTTGTTTCCCTTGATTCCTAGCAACATTGCCCTAATATGACTGATTTGGAAATGTCCTTCTTGGCATATCTCTGTATGAAGGAGCAGAATACATTCCCTACACCATTTGCTTTTATAGAGTAATCAACTCATTTGCCAATTTCTACACCATTGGATCTATGGTGCTTATAGATGAATATTTAGAAGATGATGAAGGTTTATTTCTATTTGGATCTCTTCTTATCTTCCCTGCTAAGATGAGATCATTTTTTACCTCAGTGGCCAAATGTTGAGCTGCAGTAAGATCTATTTGACCATCATGTCTCAAAAGAAAACTTACTTTAGGTAACTAAGAATTAATGAATAAGTATTTGAGATTCTCAGCTGTAGGTCAAGCAATTACAAGAATTCTATTTTTCAATTTGTCAAACTTAGCTATGAAGTCTCTCATTGGTTCATGAGGCTCTTTCTTCATCTGTGTAAGTTGAGCTAGAAGTGCATGTGCATCTTCTGCAAGTTTGAATCTGGCTTCAAAATTATCTTTGACGGTATTCCAATCAGTTATTGACCGAGCCTATAAATGATAAAACCAATCTATAGCAGCACCTTGTAATGTTTCTACATATATCCTGATTGCTACATCTTCAAATTCTACTCCAATTATGCCACAGGCTATGCTGAAGGTTGCAATGTGTTCATCAAGATGAACTTTCCCATCACCATAGAATTTGGGGAAATTCTTCCTTGAACTGTATGGAATCTCATGTAGAGGTGGATTAAGATTGAAAGGACCAAAAGAATTACCCCAAGGGCCTTGAACTGCCATTATATGACTATGAAAAGGAGGAATAACAAATCTCAGAGGGGTAATTATTGGCAAAGATTTATCAATAGTAGAAGTGGATACTTTGTTTGGAAATGGAGATTTGAATTTAGTAGGAGGAAAGTTCTTGGTTCATTAGAGATGAGATGGTGAAGGAAATAGATCAAAATTACTTTATTGTACTAACTCGAATATAGGGTCAACAATACCTTTAGCCCTTTGGCTTCGTGTATACCTTGAATCTACCAGATTGTGAAACAAAAATGGAAAATAATTGACCTTGCTTCAGTTTGAATCTTGAGGCCTTAAACTACATGTTCTTTCCTTGTTAGTGTGGAGGTGAATGGATAGGTTATAACAATAATGGGTTAGATCCCCAGCAGAGTCGCCAAAAACTATTGGTTGATTATTTTGTCAATCAGCATACTGATAAACAAAATAGGTCTGATCAGCCAAAGTAGGAAGATTGGTCATCCAAATGTGTAGGTTTACCACATAAAAAGGGGACTAATCTCTCCTCTTATCAAGGGGAGGTTCCCTATAAATAATAATAATAATAATAATAATAATAATAATCAAGGGTAGGATAAACCATCCATCTCTCTTTCTTTAGAGATGATGCATGTAAATCAAAGAAAAAATCTCAAGGGAAATGAAAGAAAACACTCCTCTTCTTTCATAAGTACTATTTAGCAAACCACAAGAATACTCTTGGTAGTAATTGTAAAATGTAACCAAGGACATAGTAACCAACAAATTGAGAAATAGCACAAAGTCTCCACCTAAATTTCCCAAGAGTGAGATAAAAAGGAAAATGAGGGCACAAAGTCATCCCAAGGTCATTTACATAGAAAAAAAAAGAAAAAATACACTAAAGGCAATTATGGGGGCACAAAGTCTCTCCACAATTGACTTCAGGACACCTTCCTAACTACTTTCACTAATTCTGCTTGTTGAATTAAAGAAACAAAAAATATATTAAGGAAAAAGACATAAGAACAGTTTCCCCAATAATAAAGATATCATAGCACAAAGTCTGAAAAGTCACTTTCTTATTCCAATAACAAAATATGATCAACAATTTAAGCTCAAAGTCTCAGTAATGCCTTCCAATTTGGGTAGAGTTTTGTTTTTGATTGTCAGAGAGAGATCCTTTTACACTAATAAGAGAGTCCCTTATATAGCCTCTTCAAGATAGACTTGGGAATAGTAACACATCATGTTGCATTGAATTTTGTTAAGAAGACAGGCTGGAGTTTAGGGGCATCTACCCATTTAATTTTCTCAATGCAGAGAAACAAGTCACACTATTGAAAGTTTACATCTTTCAATGTCCACCTAATGATCTAATCCTTCTTCATCATTCCTCCTTTTCTGGTTAATTAAATCAGGTCCTTGATTCAATTTGATGCTCTATTCCTTAGTTGCTTCCTGCTGATCTTGGCCTTAAATTCTTTGAATGCATTCAGGTCCATAGATTTAAACCTACAAAGATAAATGGCTATTTCATCATCGTGACTTTGATGTCTGTGGGCATGTCACTTTCCTCGACAATTCCTTTAGCTTTTTCATTTGAGCTTTCTCAGAGGGGACTTTCCCTTCAATCCTTGAGAAATGATCCACTTTGGGTTGGGAAGAAGCCCCTCACAAGGGTATCTGCCATTCAAGTAGTCTTCAGACGGCCTTCAGGCTTCTTTCTTCTAGTGGGTCACTAAGTTCTTTGGCTCTTCTTTAAGGCTTTTCAAAATCAACAACTATTTCACGAACCTTGAAATTGATGTTCATGCACCCATCACTACATTTGAATTTCTAATGGCTAGTTCACCATTCTTAACTTTGACGTCTTTGGGCACATCACCCCTTGGGCTTTCTTTGGCTTTCTCTTATTTCAGCCTTTTTTACTACTTACTTCCTTCAAATTTCTTATTTTGCATCCTCTTGAAGGGAAGGTGACCCTTCATCTTTGGGAAGTGTCCTTTAATTTGGCAGCTGAGAGTCCCTTGCAAGGGCACCTACCCTTCAGGGTCCTTCAGTGGCCTTTTGTCTTCAGAGTCCTTCGAAACTTTCCTATGGACTTTTTTCATGGACATTTTCCCGTAGACAAAAAGTCTACAAGAATTATTTCGGTCACTTTTGTCTTTGGCCTTCAGAAATTCTTTCGAGCTTTTCTCCTGTGAACTTTCCCAAATTCCTTCAGACTTTTTGTTTAAAGGAATTCATTTGGACAAAAAGTCTGAAGGAATTATGCCTTTGTCTTTCGACTGCCTCAAATTTTTTTTTGAAAGAACTTACCTTTGAAGCTTCCTTGAAAATGACCCTTCTGAAGGGTGCTTTTGTCAACCAAGTGGCCTCTATAAGGGCACTTGTCCTTTGGGAGGCTCTCTTGAACTTTTACATTGAACCATTCCTTTGAACCAACCATTGAACCAAGCTTTGAACCAAGCTTTTAACCAAGCTTTAAACCAACCGTTGAACCCTTTGATTGAACCAAAAGATGTTGAACCATTTGATGAACTGACTGAGTGAACCAAAGCGTTGAACCAACTGAATTGAACCAACTTTGGTTCAACAGTTCAATGGTTCATTCCCTTTGATTTGGCTAAGTCCTTTTGATCCTCGTTAAACCAAATGTATTGAACCTGTTGAACCTTGAACCTGAGTGGTTTAATGGTTCAATGGTTTAATGGTTCAAGCCTCAAAAACTTGTTCTTTTGATTAAACCTGCTTGTAGAATACTTTGAACCTGACTATAAAAGCCTTTAAACCTAGAAGTGGTTGAACTCTTGCTGCTGATGTTGAACCTTTAAACCTGTTGATCCCATTGAACCAAAATGGTTCAAGGTTCAATGATTCAATTCTTGCTTAGAAGCTTGCCGATGAACTCTTTTGGTTGAACCTGGTCATTGAACCAACTTTGAGATCACCTAAGTGTTGAAAGCTTGCTTCTTTCCTACAAAGTCTATAGATTTCAACCTATGAAGCCTATTGAACTTGGCATGCAGAATCCATAGATTTCTCTTCCTACAGAGTCTGTAGATTTCTCTTCCTGTAGAGTCTGTAGATTCAAGCCTATAGAGTCCATAGATTCAATCCTGCAGAGTCTGTAGATTTTTGAGAAGCTTGAAAAAATGAGGAATTTGAATGCCCAGGACAAATTTTGAAAAGGGAAGAGACAATTTTGGTTTGTAGGACCAAAATAGTTAAATGTTATCCCAAAAATGAGTGATAGTTTTGGGGGACAACAAATCCCATGCTCACATAATTAGCATAAATATAACCCCAAGAAGATACAAGATCATGAGGAGGTGTGAGAATATGGTACAGAGATGAAAAAAGCGTTTAACATAGGATAATGCAATCAAAAGGTCAATTTGGGTCTTAAATTCCACCTTAAACTACAAAGTATAGGAAACTAGATCGAGTTGCTTATTTAGATGCTTAGATATTTCATGGTAAAGGGAATATAGGTAAATTATCCTAAGGGAAGTTGGGAACATCTATGGAATCAAGATCCATGGTAGAGGGAGTTGGTTTAAGGGCCCCACCTTTATGAACAAATATTAATACTACAAACATTTCCAGACTACCTATAAAAAGATTAAGGTTCACCACTTTTCACTCACATATATCCACACAAGATGCATGGAACCCTAAGTTATTCAAGAGTATTAAGGGTTCTATAGACTAAACATATATGACCATAAGTTTGGGATTGGAGGTCTAATCTTTATGAACCATCGTAAAGATGGTAGACCTCCAAAACCCTTATTAAACCCTAATATAAACCCAAACTAAGAAAAATGGAGATAATTACACTAAAACACTCTTAAATAACCCTAAAAACACTTGAACCACAAATATCACTTAGAGGAAACCCTACCCATAGTAGTGGTCTATATGGACACTGTATGAAATTGTCAAAAAGGGTACTTTTTCAAGGTTTAATGAGATTTATATGGTGGAAATATATTTAGAAAGTTAAAAATAATTGAAGGTGAAGGTTTGGGACTTTTTTAATCTCCTCAAGTCAGTATATATCTAAAAATATACTTATAAATTCCTTTGTATGTATCCTCCAAATAGCTAGTCTATAGATGTGAAAGAGAAGGTGACCTAGCTACCTAGTTTGGAAAGTGTACAAGTGTGAGCTACTCAAAAGGGCCCATGTCATAATATGGGACATAATTTTAGGATTAAAACTAGCTTATACACATTTTCTCAAGGTCTCATATAGGTTTTCCATGTCTATTCAAGCACAAACACTATGTAATTAGGCCTATTGACCTACTAGGCCTACTTAGTCAATAGGGAAAGTTGAAGAATAAAATAGAGAGGATATTATATGAGTTAATTTAGGGAAATTACCCTTGTAAATAATGTTTAAGTGGTGATATAAATAATTCTCATAGTTATTATGAGGGATAGGGTAGTTATCAAGCTTGGCCAACATGCATAAAAGGAAGGATGGGCTGTTAGATGTTTTATGAAGATTTAATTAAGACATTATAATGTCTATAAATATAAAGAGAGAGTGATTAAATATTTTAGTCATGGATATGACTTGATATAAGTCAAATACAACCTAACCACCTCATCTCAACAGCTAAAAACTCATTCAATATCATCAATTTGAAGGCCAATGCATGGAAGGAGTTATGAAGGATATTTGTAGCTGATGTATGAGTTGATTGTGGTAATTTATGACCTATTAATCTCATAAAAAATAACATTATCTCTCTCCATATATTATAACCATGCTATTTATTCAGGCCTTAAGGCCTTGGTTTGTATCCCTCACTTGGGTATGAAGAAACTCTGCTTGGCTTTGTACTTGATGAACCTATTGGAATGATGAATAGAATGTTGAAAATTATTCATGATAAATGCTTAGTGTGTACATGATTTTTTTTATATGCATAAGTTTTGGAATATCTCCCTTTTTATGTTCAAGTCTTACCTAGGCACTAATAACTATTTTGAATAGGTCATCTAGTTTGTTATGATGTTGATGGCTAAGTTTTGGAGTGGAAGTCTGACTGTAAGTGACTTAACCAAGCCATACTCTCATCAACCTCATGATCTATTAATTCAAACCAACATATATATGAAACATTATTTCCTAAAATCCATTGAAGATAGTGATTTAGTTCTATGCATTATTTATTAGTGTTGTTAAGAGTTTAATTTGAGTGGATAAGTAATATTGCTGCATCACCACCCCTTAGATTAGGTTTATTTTATGAATTATCTATCATTTTTATCCCTAAAATTAGTAGGTAGTAGTAAACTAAGCGTAAATAGATTCACCAAGGGAGATATCCCCATAATCTATAGGTCTAGTTTAATGATAAGGTTACCCACAACCTTTATGTCATTATCATGTTAGTCCAAGTTTAAATTAGAATTGAAAAATATCCTTTAGAGGGTGAAACTTGGATTGATAATAGTTTTTACATGCTTTATGGGACCAAATTTAACCATTATATCATTCACTTGTAGCCTTGTAATCATCTCAAAGAGCTTCAACCACTTGAAAAGTAGACTTGTAGTCAGGTTTCATATTAGAAGGCATCACAAGTCATCATATCAGGGGTAAGAGAAGTTCATATTCATTCACATCATTACCAACATCCCTATAATAGACATCAATTCCATTAAGACCCCTATTAACCTTATGTTGACCCTTATCAACCCTATAATGAGCCTCCTTACTGCCATGATTACCAATGTCATTGTGAACCTCCTCCACCCCTTTGGAAACAATTTTATCTTCCTAATAAATCATGGCATCATTATTATGTTCTTTATAGTCAGCCTAAACCAATAGATGGTTATATGATCTTAGAGATGGAGATGATAAAAAAATAAAGAGATAGATTAAAGGAATGTCTTAGGCAGTAGAAGGAAATTGAATACCAATCCCTTATCCATCAACAAATCACCCTTATAAACCAAGAGCATCCAACCAAGGCAATCAATCCATCTCCTTTTCTTACCTCTTTGATGATTGGAGACATCTTGGTCCATAATTGATTGTTTGATGATAGGGCAAGTAATTCAATTATCCCTAAGATAGTGGTTGATAGTTTGAATTTGGTGTATGAACATACCTCCAACATTGAATTGTAATTTAATGGATCAGCTAAATGAACATTTGGCCTTATCAAAAAATTACAACTTACCCTTCATGCTTACCCTAAGCTCTAAATTTCACAAGACATCATTATTTTAGACTTGTCACCTCACTTTACTCTATGTTTATCTAGTGACTTTATAGCCAATATTGGGGGATAATTATCCTTGGGCTGGTCTTTCATGGTCTACAAGATTAGGTATGGTGTAGGATCCAAAATCAGGTATATATCACTCTCTAAGTTTCATATACAACCTTACACACCAAATACCTCAAGTGCATATTTTAATCAACGTCCTATCCCTAATCAACATCCGTGTGTAATATATCCCATTAAATATCCACTCATACCTTCTAAAGATCCTACAATAAATTCATCTTGGAAATATTCATGGGTTAGAACACTAGACTATGTTATACAATCCCTTGAATGAGAACCTTCTCCTATGCATATTTAAAATCAAGAAGAGAAATATATGGGGTTTAGTTTAGGAGATGTCTCAAGTTGTCTAAATTCTCCATCAGTCCTTCATACTGTATCCCTTCATGAGGATCAAGATACATCTAAATTTGACAAGGTGATTGGAGAATGGAAGAAAGAGAATGTAGTGTCTAAATCACATACTCATAAGGCTCCAAGATGGAAGAGCACCCTAGAAGATATCAAGCAAGCTAATGAAGTGAATTGACCTCACACCTTCTCCTCTTATGAAGAGGAACCAAGTGCATTGAGTGTAAATTTTGAGCATCCAAGTGTGGGAAATAATTTTTCAATATTGATTAATGAAATGTCATTCCTTCAAGAGTTGGATCATATTGAAATTATTGATAAGTTTCAAGAACACTTTTGAAGAGGACACCTCAAGTATCTATGAAGAGGAATTCATGATTAGAATTCTTATTCATCTTAGTGGATAAAAATTGAATCATGAAAAGAAGTTGGATGACATGGCCTAGGCATAATGGAATGATGATAAAGTGAATGGAGACAAAACTCATATAATTCCTTCTCTAGGGGACAATCATGGAAAAAATCACATGAGACCATTGTTTAAGCTCAAAACATCCCAAGCGAGTTAGAAGATCATGGGTAGAAACTATACCATGAATTTTTAAGTGAAATGGAATAACTTCAAATTACAACTTGGGATGATGAATTAAGCTAATAGGCTAAGGTTTCAAGTGAAGAAGACAATTCAAGTTTAGAAACACCAAGACAAGATGATATGGATCTTGAATGGATTGATTAGATACCATTCTCCATAGAAGATGAGGATGACCAAGTTACAACTAACAATGAGACATGTCATGACTCTATGGGAGAGTTAGAGATGATTGATCAACATGATTATTCAAAATAAAATGGTAAGAATGAAAATGAACTCCATGTCTTTCCAATTGATCATGAAGATATGGCATTTTTGGAAGACTTATAGATTTTTTTTCAAGTTTTGATAGTCCACCTCTACCCCATGAGAAACTTGATGAAGGTCTCAAAAAGAACACTAAGTTTGTCATTTTGACTTTCATAAGTAGAATAAAGGAGAGAATAATGACATGTGGTAGTCATGTTTGTATACATATCAATAATTTGAAGGCTTTAACAAACCACCATCTCAAATGGAGCAAAATGGAGGCACTAATCAAGGCCTAACATTTGAGTTGTCAAGGTAATCATTGGATGAGAGAATAAAAAATATAGAGAAACTCATGACTAAGGTAGAATTGACATTGGTCATGCAAGGAATATAAGTGTGGAATGAGGATGATTAGGTGATTGACTCACCTAGCCAACCCATGCACATAGGGATGGAACTAGAAGATCTAACCACATTCAAAAGAAGACATGAGCATGCCCATGCCCTTAGTTACAAATGGGAATTATCATATAGTGATAAATGTTTGATTATACTCAAATCAAGACATGGAAATTAGACCTCATGGTGACATATTGACCAAAAAAGTTTTCCATTTGATCATAGAGGAAAGAATTTGATCTCAGGTTAGTTATTTATAGAGTTTGTTGTCTTATTTCAATAAGTAACTAGGATAAATTTGTAGTTAGTTGCCTTATTTTTGGTGTCTTGAGTTATTTATTCATAGGTTTAGGTGTTATTGATTTGACATCCTTTGTGTGTTTTTTGTGGTCATTTTTACATTCCTATGAGGTGTCATTAAGTGCTACCTATTTGATAGTCCAATAAGGTTGTCATCAAAGTCATGAATCATCATTATCATGAAAAGTGAATGGGTTATTTTAACCATTAGGATGGTCACCCCTGAGAGTCACAATTTTTTTTGGAAATTTGGACTCCCAGGCCAAATGCCAACCCCTATAGCCAAAAATGTTTCATGGCACATACGCAATCTTGCGCATGGTGATTTCTTACATAGGTGATATCTTATTTGGTCTCAGTTTGAACATTGTTAATATTGATTAAAGTATCATATTGTGTTAGATTATATTGTAAAGATCCTCATATGTCACAACCATGTTAAGGTTTATTGGTGATGTGGCAATAGTCATGATGGCCCTTGAGTGAATAGGAGAGTGTAAAGGTATCTTTTGAGGTCTAGTGAGTGCCTCTAAACTTGTTTGATAAGTTTAAGGATCTTTTAACAAAATTAAGGTAATTTGAACATTTTGAGGTTATTGATTCTTATGGTTTTAAGGTTATATAAGCCATTTCATGAAGGCAAAGCAATACCAATGGGTTTTAAGGGTGTCTAAACCCTATCTAAAGTCATGAAAAGAGGCAAATGTCATGTTTAAGGTCATTATCCATGATATATTTATCCAAGCCCATTTTCAACCTTAATTCACCCTTAAAACATCAATAATTACCCTTCAAACACCTCATGTTGGTCAAATACACTATTAAATCTTTGGAAATGGGTAATGTTTCAAGTGTTTCATAGTTTAATAAAGGTCTTCAAAGAGTTCCTAAGCCACCACTAGGCATTTCATACCATAAAAGGCCCTTTTTTAGACTTTTACCCATTTCCCACTCAACAAATAGACACCACACATGCCAAAATATGTTATTTAAACTCATCCATACCATACTTATTAGTTTTAAATGTTAGTTGACTCATGTTTTCCCTATCTTTATCCTTCAATGGTGGTTTAAGATTAAAAAAACTAGAAGAAAATATGGGAAAAAGAGTGTTATCAGGTGTTTCTTGCAAAATATATTGACTTGTACAAATAGTTCCATATAGAGTGGGGTCATAAATTTCATGGGACTTCATGTCAGATGTCTCAAATAAGTTTCATGGTATGAGGATTCAAGAAAAGCTCAAAACTGACCCTTTTACTCCATCAAGCTCCTTTGTAGCCCAAGATAACCCATCAAGTTTATGGATGGTACAGACATGAGAGATATGATGGAGGTATAAAAAATTATAAAAAGGAGGTGACCTTATATAAATTATATCTTTGGTAATTTGTTCTCAGATCAACTCTCCCTCCTTTGTGAACAATCATTAACAATGTAGGACACTCACAATGTCTTCTCTATTTAAGTAGGGTACCAATTTTCTATGTTTTATCCTTACCTAAACATGGTGATAGAGAAATAGAAGATTAGAATGATTTTTCAGAGTCTACATCACCTTCCCACACATTATCCAACCTCATTTCACACATGTGGGGGTATGGAGTAATCAAACCTTCATGTTCTATCCATTTACAGATGGCAGACTAAGCTTCTTAAGTTGCAGAGTCTTTGTCACATATAACTATGGTGTTTGATGATATTTTAGTTTTTATGGTGACAAAATTGAATCCATTTAAATATTATCTACATTCCATACGTAGCTAAATCATATTAAACAACCCTTTAAGGTCTTATTCCTAGTGGACTATCATGAGTGAATATGGTCTCATTTATAAAGGGAGGATGTAGTAGGTACATATGTCTTTAGTGGTGTTAGAGATGTATCAAATACATCATGTTATACTAATTAATTTTTTATATATCCTCAAATCCCCTTAATTTACTATGGTCTAGTAGAGTGTTAGTTTTTACCCTTCAAAGTAAACCCTTATTTATGTATATACAGGCTTTAGGTATAACAGATGATGAAAGACTATTAGAATAAGCCCTTAAGGACATGGAGAGACCTAATTGAGTCATAAAAACATATAGTTTGATATGGAATAATATATATATAGGACCAAATAAAATCAACCTTCATCTTCAAGCCTTTGAGAGATGAGCATTCTCATAGTCAATGCAGTCCTTACAAGGCAGATTGAGCAAATAACATTGTCATGACTCGTTTGAGATACATAAGGTGTGGAAGACCCTTGTGAAATAATGAGAGATTAAAAAGGTGTAAATTATTAGTATGGGTCTAATAATATGATAAAATCACCCCTAAATATAATGGAGCATTGTACTCACCTCCTCAATGGCTAAACACACAGTCAAACAAACCTCTATCACCACCTACAATTAGGGTATGAAGAGAAAAACTAGTGTATTTATTTTAAATAAAGAGGTGGATGTGAGTGAGAATAAGTATTATGACTTTTCTCCTCCAAACCATCAATCTGTTTCAATTGTTTGAACCTCTATGGTCTACTTAGGCCTAAAATTGGTATACAAGTCTGTGATAGTAACCTATGACACTTTACATGAAAGGTAATATAAGATGGAAATGTTTTAAAGGGTATACATGAATGTCATAATGTAATTTAAAGATAGTGATATTAGAAACCTCAAGGTGCTATCAAGGAAGAGATTCACATTCACAGTCCTGACAGGCTTAGGAATAGCCAAACAGGCAAGGTCATATGAGGAAGCTCAGGCAAGGAACCTTACGTAAGGCTAGTATAGAAAAGATAAGGAAAGATAGAGATTGTCCTCTTAAATATATAAACCTATAGTCAGAATATTGAACCCCTATAAGGGGCCAATGAAGCTGAAGGACTTGATTAGGCATAATAGGCATAATCTAACACATACAAACCTATATATCAATGGAAGGCTTATGCAAAGTTTGGTGGTTGTCTAGGATTGGAAACATATAAATATGAGTTGAGAAAAGAGGATGCCTTAAAAAATTTTAAACTTATGACAATTCTCAAACTCAACTACATAGGTTTAATGACCTAATTAGGCCCAAAATTGAGACACACAAGCCTAAATATAACACTTAAAGACATATACAATAGAAGTGTGGGAAATATTTCATAGAGATAAAACATGAGAATAAATATGAGGTGTTGGAATTAACTTAAATTTATAAAATATATTATATTATAGTGCTTTTATTTTCTAAGGTAAAGAAAAGACTGGTGGCCCAAAAAGGCCTAAGTAGTCATAATCAGACCTACTTGTGGAAATTGTGGGTTGGTATAGGTTTGGGGATTTGATGAATATATGTAGATATTTGAAGGAAGGTGAGAGAGACAGAGAAGTATTCTCTGATGAAAAAGGGCTCAGGTGATGTTTAGAAGACACTAAACATAATCATCAAGGGTTATGTAGACATAATTACTTACAAACTCTAAGCAACAAATAAATACATAGAAAGTAGAATTGTTAATAGAAGACTTGAATCTAAAATATGTTATCAGTCCTAAAACATTATATATGAGTTATAAATCCATAAACACTAAAAAAAGAGGACATAAAATCCTACTCAAACCCTACACCACTATCAAACACTCATATTGGTAGTGCCACCATAGGCAACCATGTGAGATAGTGAACACATGGTTAAAGTTTGAGAATCTAAGGGAAAATATAGAAGATAAAAATAGGTGATAGGGGGTATTATGATGATATTGAATCTCTTCCAAATACCTATAGGTCACTGCATATCCATGACACCTAGTTTAGGCCTATTAGGCCTAAAATTCACTCTTGATGCCTCAAACCCATGCTCACTTTAGTAGCATAAGCATAACCCCAAGAAAATACAAGACCATGAAGAGGTGTGAGAATATGGTACAAGCCATGAAAAAAGTGTTTAACATAGGAGAATGAAATCAAAAGGTTAGTTTGGGTCTTGAAGTTTTCCTAAAATTACATAGTCCATGCATCTAGCTTGAGTTGCTTATTTAGATGCTTAGATCTTTCATGGGAAAGGGACTCAAGGTAAATGCTCCTAAGGGAAGTTAGGCACCCCTATTGAATCAATATCCATGGTAGAGGGATTTGGTTCAAGGGGTCTACATTTATGAACAAAGATTAAGACTACAGACATGTCTATACTACTTGTAGAAAGCTCAATTTTCACCAACTTACACTCACATCTCTCCACATAAGATTCATGGAACCCTATCTATTCAAGAGTTTTATGGGGATCTATGGACTAAACATCCATGACCATAAGTTTGGGATTAGAGGTCTTAAATTTATGAGCCATAATTAATATTATATACCTAAAAAACCATAATTAAACCATAATACATACCCAACTTGATAAAAATGGATATAATTTCACAAAAACACTCTTAAATAACCTTGCCCATAGTACTAGTCTATATGGACACTATATGGAATTGCCAAAAAAGGCTATTTTTCAAGGTTTTGTGAGATTTTCAAGTTGAAGAGCTATTTGGAAAGTTTAAAATCATTATAAGTGAAGGTTTTGGATTTATTTTATCTCTTAAAGTCATTATATGTCCAAAAGTATATCTGAAAATGCCTATGTATGCATCCTCCGAATAGCTAGTCTATTGACGTGAAAGAGGTGTCCTAACCACCTAGTTTGGCAAGTGTGTAAGTGTGAGATACATAAAATGGACCATGTCATGATATGGGACATAAACTCAGGCCTAAAACTCACTTATAAACATGTTCTCAAGGTCTAAGATAGGTTTTCCATGGTCATTCAAACACAAACACTATATAATTAGGCCTAGTGGCATATTAGGCCTACTTAGTCAACAAGAAAAGTTAAAGAATGGAATAGAGAGGAAATTGGAGGAATTAATACAAGGTTATTACCCTTTTAACTTATGTTTAAGTAGTGGTATAAAAACTTCTCATAGCCATTATGAAGGATAGGGTAGTTATCATTCTTGGTCAACATGCTTAAAAGGAAGGATGGGTTATTAGATGCTTCATGAAGAGTTAATTGAGACATTATCATGTTTTAAACTATCAATATAGAGTGATAAAATATTTTAAACATGGAAATTCCTTGATATAATTCAAATATAGCCTCACCACCTCATCTCAATAACCAACAACTCATTCAAGATCATTAATTTGAAGGCCAACACATGGAAGGAGTTTTGAAGACTATTTGTAGTTATAGTATGAGTTGATTGTGGTGATTTATAAAATATTCCTCTCATCCCCATTCCATTATCCATCTCCCTCTCTTCTAACCATGCTATATATTCAAGCCTTAAGGCCTTTATTTTTATCCCTTACCCAAGTATAAGAAAGCTCTACCTGGTTTTATACTTGATGAACCTATTTTACCGATGAATAGAATGTTAAAAATTCTTCATGATAAATGTATAGTGTGTAAATTATTGTTTTTATATGGAATAATGGTGTAATATCTCCCTTTGTAGGTTTGTGTCTCACCTAAGTGCTAACAATTTTTTGAGTAGGTCATCTAGTGTGTCATGATGTTGATGGCTAAGTTTTGGAGTGGAAGTTTGAATATAAGTACCTTGAACCATACCTTCCTCTCATCATCCTCATGATATATTCATTAAAACCAACCTATATATCAAACATTTTTGTCTATAATCCATTTAAGATAGTGATTCAGTTCTATGCACTATCTATTAGTGTTTTTAGGAGTTAAATGACTGGATAAGAAATATTAGTGCATCACCACATCTTAGATTACATTTTTTTATGCCTTATCTATCCCTTTTATCCCTAATAGTAGTAGGTCTTAGTGAACTAAGCCCAAATAGATGCACCAAGAGAGTTATCCCCATAATCTAAAGGTTTGGTCTAATGATAAGGTCACCCACAACTTTTAGGCCATTCATATATTAATCCAATTTTGAAGCATAATTGAGAAATATCCTATAGAGGGTGAAACTTGGGTTGCTAACACTATCCTTATAACATTTTCATGGCTTCATTAATAAAACATGTCATGCATCTATGGGTAAGACATGAAACTAGTCTTATTCTAATATGGAACAATATGCATTTCTACCTCATAATACTTACTTGAAATATCATCATACCCCTATAATAACAAAGACAATATATATGGCCTTGTGTTTTATGTAGCCATACAATTTATCATATAGACCATCTCAATGAATACTAAATTACCATAACTTCTACTATAAACCATAAAATTGAAACACTTATATTTTATTACATTGAGTTATGAAAATGTGCCTCCTCTAGTAGCCCTTCTCATAATTATTCTTAGCCTTCAATATGTTCCTCCTTTATATAAAAATATCTCCACATTTTATCTGCTCTATATTTATTGGTGATGCTATAAATTTTATTTTTTTCTTCTAAAAATTACACGTTACCTCCATTAATTCTCCTATCACTATCACATTTAGCATGAGGATACTCAAAATCATAATTCTAAAATTATCTATGCCTATAACACATTTCATTGAACATTATTCATATTCCTCATCCATAGCTACCTGTTTCTATTGAAAAGGCAAATCCTCCTCTTACATGTTGATTTGGATATTGAAAAGTTATTAATCCTTCCTCCTTACATTTTTAGTTAAAATTTATGGGATGATAATCTTATACCACTATTGGACCTCTCTCTTACTCTTATTACACTATTTTTCCTTTTATACAACTCTTCTTCTACCTTAACACATATTGGTGTGATTACTCCATTGTATGTAACCTCATAATGCTAATTTAATCTTGAATACTCAAACATATTTTATTTATATGTATTATTCCACATTTTATTAATAAATCTCACTATGAGTATGACATACTTTAAAATTGTATTATTTATCTATGTACTCATTCACACTCAACTCCATTTGCCTCATGTTTTTGTCCTATTCAAAAAATCAAGTTGATAATCTACATAAAATTTTGCTTTTATATTTGAAACCATCCTCTCCAAATATGTAATATTTTAGTTTACCCTTACATTACTCTTTTTTTAAACTCCTCCCATCATAGGGTTGAGTGACCTTTTAATTTATTTTAATCCACATTCACCTTCATTTAGTCATTTAATTCATAAAGTTTTAAATACTCCTCTATATCATTAATCAAATCAATCAAATAATTTGGGTTTGAAAGTCCTATTTTTTTAAATTTTAACATGGACTATCTCCTAATATTTGAAATTTATATAAAAAATATATTGTCATTAATTTAAAAACATAGGTGTTATTCCCACATATTCTACTACCAACTCTTGATTCTAGACATATCTCACATCATCACTAGGGATAAATATCCTTCTTATATATTCTTCAACATCATATAATCATGAATACATAAACCTTATAATATATACAATATCATATTACCTTATTTCCATATTATCAACCACTACTCTGGATCTTCCCACTCTTCTTGGAGGTGTGTGGACTCTCTCTCCCAACTTGAACCTATGGTTGCAATATCTTACTTAAATAACTACATAGGACACACTTTCCTCTAGAGAACTTTTTAAACATTTTATCTCTAACCACATTCATAAGATGGATAACACCCAACTCTCCCTTATCTTATAGATACTACCTTGCTAGGATAGCAATTGATGTAGTCAAGGATACAAGGTATAATTAAGGATAATCTTAACTTTATATCCTTATACTATATGCACATATAAAATATGATACTATAAATATAAACACAAGTTGATTGATATTATTTGATAAGATACAAATCTTATACATAGACAAAAACACACAAATTAACTCAAAAAATATCCATATGACTAAAACATAGGAAGAAATGCTACACATTCCCTTCCTAGACTAAACACTACTCTCTACTCATATAAGATTCCTCCTTAAACATATACACTCACTTGTAATATCTTATCCAAATTGATTATACCCTCTCAAAACCTTTCATGTCCCTTAATTTTATTTATGTAGTGACTCTTTAGATCCTTGTGAATCATAAAATTACTACAAATAACCACTTTAAACTTTATATGCCATCAATAGATGTTCTAAATTATTACTTCCTATAGAGTGTAAGTTATGTAAAATTTTTAAAGGTTATGTTATGAGATTGATTATGATATATATTAATATCCAAAACTATTCCTTCTTCATTTTAAGGTTGAAGTTTGATGAATACTTGATAGGTTGCCAAAATTTTTGAAATTTCATAAACCAAGAGGATATATTTTAATATGATGCAATATTTATTAAATACTTAGATTCTTCTAAATTATAATCATCAATATTTTTACCATGAATAATATCCATGAGATTGATATAATATTTTTTTTAAAATAAAATGAATAGATAATAAGTAAACTTATATTTCATATTAGAGCATTGAAGTACTCATAGTTAACTTAAAAACTAAATTTCACAATATATCTCTCATTATAGATACGTAAATATGGTCATAGGTACTTGACAATATCGATTTTTGACATATATTAAATCACTTGAATGACACCTAAATACATGACTCGTATTCACCATTCCTCTATCCATTTATCTATTTGCCTATTTTAACCTTCTATTTTCCATCACTACTACACAATAATTTTAAATTTAATATTGAAACCTATTTATATCACTCTCAGGCTGATTCAAACCTTAGGATAATTTTCACTAATATTTTGAACATGTCTGTTGATAGGGAACTAACTAGATAATGTGGCCTTATTCATATACAACTATATTAAAAATAAATAAATATTAATTTGGGTCATTTCACAAGTTGGATAAAGTAAATTATTGAAAATTTTCATAATATAAAAATATCAAAATTAATTCATTAATGAACTTGATATCTATTTGGATAATATTTATTTTTCAATACTACACATTGAGAAAATCTTCTCAATTCTACAAAAATTCAAGATCAATCATTAGGAGAAGTCAAAAATCAAGTTTGAACCCAATTCAAGTCAAGTGCTAACATTTTAAACTATCAAAGCCAATTTTCTAGTTGCATACACAGAGTCAATGATCATAATTGCATACTCATACTAGGTTAGAGAATTATCTATGGCTTTATTTCATCTTTAAATTATTTGGATATATAGGCAATGCTCAATAATTAATTAGGGTGACTTGGGTTATCTCAACCCATTAAATTCCCCTTATTTTTTTTAGGTTTATCGATCTCATAATAAACCTTAGTGTTTCCAAGTAAAACATAAGGAAAATAATTATTTTTGACCAACATTAATAGAAGAAAAATATCACATCCCTCTCAATAGACATAGCCACAGGTGGAAAAGTAATTACAATTTTGTCACTATCAAAACAAACAAGTCCATAGTTAATGGACATGACCACATTGCACTATTTTCCATGTAGTGTAAACTTGTCCATAAATATTTTTAGGCTTTAATTCTAGATCTGAGTTATCATAGTCCTATTGTATCTTGATTTACACTATCAAATAATTAATAAGTTAACCAAAAACAAGAAAATATAAGTATATCATTATTGGTTATACTCTCCATTTTTGTCATATGCCACTTGTCAATTTCAAATTTAGTCAATTCTTATTTGCATTCAAGTTATACTTAAATGTTATATATTATAATCTGAATAATATTTTATTTTTTATACAGATTAAACACTATTAAATAAAAATAAGGTAAAACATATTGGTGAATCCATACATTTTCAAGAATTAAATTTTCTTTTTTTGTCCTAGGGTTTATATTAAATTCAAATTTTCATACACAAAATTCTTTTCTTATTTTGGTTTTCAATTTATTTTTCTTGCTTTTTAGAAGTGTGTTACATCAATTTCAAAACTCAAAGGAATTTTCATTTTGAGAAAAGTGGTCATCAATTTTACTTGAGATGTGGTGTGAGGGTAACTAATCCAATAGTAAATCCATTAGGAAACACTACATTAAAACTTTAGTTTTCATGTACCTCACAATATATTAGAAATAAGTATATTTTTAAAAATTTCAACCATACAAAGCTTTTTGGCCATTTGATTTTGTAGTACATTGGTAAATAATTATCCCCAAAAAATTCATATAAACATACCTCTAAGAAATGATAGTGCATATATGGTATGATGTAATCCTCTGTAGTTAGTTCTCATTTTGTCCTTGTTCATGATTTATAACTAGGATTAGTATATTTGAGATCCTACAAATCAAACATACCCTTCCTAGCTACACCCATTATAACTTTCATTTTACACATTTTCATGATTTATTATTATGCCTCTCAATAAGTTTAATTCCCTTATTACTATAATATGTAGTGATAGATTAACTGGAATTCAGATAAATCATATTGAAATTCCTTTAATCTCTTATAAATTTGATAATGCGTATATCTTTGCTTAATTTGATAATACAATTATTTAATGTTATGTACACATATAAAATTAAGTTGATGACAATCAATATAATCCTAAAGATTTGATAGAATTAATCCCAATAAGATTAATGTGGTATACCTTGATGAATTTAAATAACTATCCAAATTCTCATCAAGGAATTCATTAAAATCCTAAAATTGTAGATAAAATCATCAAATTTATCCTTACATTTAAAGCTTCACATCAAGATAAGCTCAACACATCTCAAAAAAAAAAGAGGTGACATTTTGAGTTGTAGACACTTTCACTTTAATTTTTTTAGTTTAAAATATTTATTTTATTCTTTTATCAACATCTATAGTTACATATGTGACACTATCCTTAGGTATGGGAGCATCACAAGGCTTACAATAGATTAATATGAATGTTTTTGTAAAAATATCATACACAACTCCTTTGATCACTATGCATGGTCTATAACTAACCTTTCCTAATAAAAATTACCTTCTACAAACTATTATTACCTTACATGCTAATGTGTTAACATTAGATCAAGTTGTTTATATAGCTAGTCATTCAATGGATTGCCATACTTTTCTTTGTAATACTTTGAAACCTAAGATACAATATTACCTATTAAAAACATGATTTATAGATCCAATTTTTCCACTATATTAAGGTAAAGGAGATACCTAATAGCATATTTGGTCATTTCATGTATCATGCTTGAATTATGTATACAATAATAAATTATTAGATAAGATATTTACACTAAACTTAAAAGAGTATAATATGTGATGGTTATATGATCTTCAAATCTAATAATTTAGGGAATTAAAACCTTTGTAAAATTAGTTTCTATCACACTTATCTTATAACATTGGTGAAAAATTATCTTATGCACAAATTTATAAATTTAATCAAGGGTTAAATGAGCTAATCAATGAATATGTTATTAGATATGAAAATATGCTAGATAACATGACCAAATCTATTAATGGAAATGAATTAAAAGTTATCTTCACACAAATTTTTTTGACATCACTTTGTGGTTTATCACATTCAATAAATTTAAATATTTTAATGAGTTTGATATACAATGAAAGAAAAAGTAGTCAATCCCATAGCTTTAAAAATAGTAAAGTACTCAAAAACTATACAACTAATTCAAATACTAAATTTCAATTAAAAAAAATACAGAAGGTTAATTCTAAAAAAATCATGAATAAATCAAAATAATAGTCAATGTAATATCATAGCCAATGAATAAGCTTCATTTTATAACTCCACCAAGGAGGAAATTTTCATGGTTACCATAACTTCCTCATATATGATTACCATATTTACTTGAGTTCAATCTCATATCTCTCCTTCCACCATTAGAGATTGATAATACCAAGACTCAACATAATGAATTCAACATCAAAACATATTGTGACAATCATAGATGTATTGAAAATTCTAAAACAAAGTTATATATGTCAAGGAATAAGATACAAGATCTTATTGATGATAATACTATTGAGTTAATAACACCCACAAAGGAGGATAGACCATAACAAAATGAAAATACAAAGTTGAAAATTTTTAGTAATCCATTTCCAACCCATGGGATAATAGAAACTATGGATAATTCATAGGTACACCATGAACAGAATTCACATCCTCCTCCTAAAACATATGGGCATATAATACATGGTATTATTAGTACATTTATAAACACATCACCAACACATACCATGATCACATTTGATGAAAGTGATTTTTATGAGAATGATTAACATAGACACATGCACTCTTTATTATAGATTATATCAACAAATAAGCCATACACAATGTCATGATTAAAAATGGGTTAAGGGAAAATGCATGTACAATGGATTTTATTAACACTCTTGGGTACAAAGAGAAATATTTACAAGATACATCAAATTTAGTTAACATATTCAATGGAAATACATAAAATACTCTTGAGAATGTAGTTCTGCCTCTTTAGGTAAGTTCAATTAAAATGATTATTCCATTATTATCCTTACCAAGCATAGGGGTTTTTGATATTTTATTATGATCCTCTTAGATACAAAACCTCCATATAGTTCCATCTAAAGTAGATCGATGTCTCAAATACATACATTGCAATAAGTTGCTCAATGTTTCAAAAATTAGATATGAATACCATCTATAGTCAATGGTATCCCTTCCTCCTTTCTCCACCACCATCATAGGTTATTATTATAGTTATCCAAGATCATAATTTAGATTCAATTATTGCACATATGTATGATATTTATATATAGTTAGTTCAAAGGAGAGTATTACACCATCATAAGTATAACTATTCACATCAAAGAGTTATTCATATTTCAAAGAGATATTCATATTTTATAGTGTGTCCTATAACAACATCTGAGACAATTAAGTGTGTTTCAAAATAAACATAGGAAATGAAAAAAAAATCTACTATATAATAGACCCCACCAAGTCCTACACCTTCTAGAGATACACATCATACAAAAGATTATATGAACACTGATCATGATAGTTAAACTATAGTACCATGTTATTTTCAATTTTAGATTCATCTACATCTATCACTTTTCATTTTTTGGAAATCACCCTCCAATTCTATGATATACAAAAACACTATGGTCATAAAATTTATGATATCATTGGATAGTTTCCTTTTACTCACATCAAATATGTTAAAAATGTAAAAAAAGTCAAATATTTAAAATCTTCTAAAAAATAAAAAATTAGGACGTGAAGAATGACATGATTTTCTAGTTTACTTTTTTACAAATGTTACTTATCAAATATTTATGTAAATAGAATATTATTTCTCATACACAAATGAATTTCAAAAGGTATATGAGTGTGATGAAAGACATACATATTGTACATGGATTACTAGATGTTAGAATCCATTTTACCCAATGGTCATGCATATGTTAAGGGAATCTTATTCTACAGGTTAAATTATACAAGTTATAATATATGTATACCTCTCCACTATGTTTATCTACATATGTTACAATTTTATTGATACTTAATCATATATTACATTGGGATACATGGATATGTTAATTTTCTTTCATGTGACATTAATACATATGGATCATGTAGACTAATTTTCACTTTCTCTATACTCTGAATTTGTTACTTTATTTCATAATATGATAGATATTATTTTCTTATTTTGTATGACAACTTGACCTTATATGTGTGAAATATTTATATACCTATTTTTAAAAATTGTTAATGTCTTTTATGTAGATCAAGAATCAAAGAAAGGTTAGTCAATTTTTAGTGAAATAATCAAAACAACTTGAAGACATAACTTCTCAATCCTATTTCCTAGGTTGAAATATATGATTAAAAAATAATAAATACAAATTGGAAAGATAGAAGCAACACTTTTACCTCCATTAAAGATATGTTTGAAAATTAGTCTAAAGAGATTGAGCTCGGCTTGTATATGTATAATTATTTATCAATGCTTGAATCCTTGCATGGGGAACACCTTTCCTTTTCTACACTTGGTATTATATTTAGTTTGGCATGAGAGAGAGAGTTGATGAATCTTCTTGAACTAATCTAGAATAGTAAGTTTACATTAGGAATCTTGATGAAATGAGAGGTGAGAGGGTTCTATTTGTAAAATTTATAAATAAATATAGACTTTTAATCTAATTTTAAGATGGATAGTTGAGAATCAATCCTTAAATCCATGATTATACCTTTGGAGTGTGTAAGAAAGGCCACTTAAGACCTTTTTGGGGTATAAGTCATTTTGGAAGGAAAATGTAGTCATTTTTCACTCTTGAATGTGTAAGAGGGGTAGAGTGTGTAAGTGGCCATGTAATAATCCACCTTAACCACACTCCACTCCATTAAATTGAATTACCCCTATGACATCACCTACATGAGACAATAATTCAATTTTGATTTTTTTGAAAAATAGGTTATTCCAAATCCATGAAATTTCCTATTATAAGAATGATTAGGATAATTAATCAAGGTGGTTAATTGGAAATTAAGATAAAATAAAAGTTTGAAATGTTTCTTTATCAATAAAGTATTTACTTAATTGTCTTACAAAGACACTTGAAAAGGGATGATTTAATTTAGTATGCACTAAATACAATAAAAGATGCAAAATAATCCATTGACCTAATTAGGGATGTATTATTATGATTTTGGTTTAAAATAGTAGTTGTACGAGTAACATTGGTCCAGTTGGATATTTCAAATTAAATTTGTATATGATTGTATAAAGTCATTCTAAAATTAGTTTAGACACATAAGTGGTTAAAATGAAATGTCTATATTTTCCCCTATTTGAGAAGGCATAGTGAGACACTAGGCACAATAACATATTTTCAAAGATTAAAAAATTCACCAAGAATAAATTTGATAATGATTAAAGAATGATGTCATTCACTCTTCTATTTTTAAAATTTTATGAGTTAATGAACTTAGATTGATGCCCAAAAGGGAACTTTACTAACCCTTGATTCCCCATTGATGAATTAGTTGGGGAGGAAGTTGAAATAGATAGGCCCTCAAAAAAGAGAGTAAGAAACACAATGAAAGAAATGATGGACATAGTCCCTTAAAAGGTAGTTATAATTGATCATAATAATGTTACCCAGTAGGGTGGATTTGATCATGGATATAATTAGCTTACTCAGTAAGGAAAATTTTGAGCATTAATCAATCTCAATGGTTTTCCCCATTAGGGTGAATTTTCATTCTGAGAAGTGATGATTGGGTATTGAATGAATTGGTTGGCGGATAGTAGACAGGGATACATATTGATATAGCATTACCTATTTGATTGAAAACATCTTGATTTTTGATATAACACCAAAATTATATGCATCATGGCATAAAATACCATGATGACTAAGCCCTAATGTCCATAAGGACTAACCCTTGATTCTAATAGACAAGTGAAAATAATGCACTAAGGATAGAAACCATGATGATAATTCTATCAAATTATAATATATGAACTCAAGTACAACTGTGTGGTAGGAAGCACCATGATGATGACCCCACCAATAAGTGGATTGAGTTGAGGTAATAATATAAAATGGAAATAAATAAAAAATGTAAAGAAAAAAGAAAACATAAAATAAAATAAAATCAATAAAAGCTTCTAGTTGGTCAAAGAAACACATCAATAATAATCAAAGATAATCATTATTGACAAACACACAAACACAACATAAAATAGGTAATTAATGAATCATTTGTGCATGTGAAATTAAGGCATTACCATTGGGTATTTCCCCCTAATATCTAGAGGATAATTGATAAGACAAGATGGTAACCTAGATACAAGGGGGGAATAGAAGAAAAAGGATGGGGTGGTCAAGATGACTCCAAATGGTGGGGTGGTCAAGATGACTCCAAATGGCCCATATAAGTGGATGATTCCTACATAGTCCCATAGAATTAAAGCCAAATTTAGTTATCTTAGGGATATATGATAGAAGAAAATGATGATGATTAAGATATTTTATTATAGATTATATAGAAAAGGCATACTCCCAAAACATAGAGAGCATTTTGAGATAAATGGTAATGAGATTGAGTTTGTTAATGAAACTGACTGAGCTGACACGAGATGCCCCATGCATCTAAGTGTTACCTACATAGTCTATGTGAACCTTAGGCTGATGTAGTTATCCTAAACATGGGAGTGAACATGATCAAGAAATGGAAATGGTAAATTTAAATGATCATGGTTGGATAAGAGGTTCCTACCCAGCAAATGTAGTAAACCATGCCATCTAGAATAGATCAAAGGCGACTGGTGATAAAGATGACAAATCAAGTAGAAATTTTGTAGCTTAATATCTCTCATGGAGATTTTAAATCCTTTTATGTTCATTTTTTATTTTTCAAGTTTTTTTTTTATAATTTCAAAAATTTAGGTTATTTTCCAACTATTCTGAATGTTTTTGGTCATTTGACATCAAATCAATAGAGTATTATGAGATGTAGAATGTTTTAACTCATAAAATGGAGAGAGAATGGCTTAGGTTTCTCAAAAAATAGTGAGATCATGGCTTAGGTTACTCAAAATATGGTGAGAGCATGGCTTAATTTGATCATAAAAGGGTGAGAGTGTGGCTTAAGTTGCTTAAAAAATGGTGAGAGCGTGGATTAAGTTGCTCCTAAAATGATGAGAATGTGGATTAAGTTTCTTAAAAAATGGTGAGAGCATGGCTTAAGTTACTCATAAAATGGTGAGAGCATGGCTTAAGTTGATCAAAAAATGATGAGAGTGCGGTTTAAGTTTCTCATAAAATAGAAAGAGTGTGAATTAAGTTGCTCACAAAATGGTGAGTGTGTGGATTAAGTTGCTCATAAAATGAAGAGAGTGTGGATCAAATTACTCACAAAATGTAGAGAATATGGATTAACTTACTCACAAAATGGTGAGAGTGTGGTTTAAAGGGGTGACTGAGCTGACCTAAAAAATTTAGCGCTACCTATATAGTCCAAATGGACCTCAGGATAATGTATTTCAACCCTTACTATAGGATAATATGATTTGACAACATGATTAAAAATTGTAATGGCATAAGAATAAAGTCAAAAAGTATAGAATTGGAACATTAGTATCAATGTATAAAGGTTTCCAAAATAGGTTTAAATTTACCTTCCACTTCTATAACAAGGTAAAGATAGGAAGACTAATGGTCATAATAAGATGGGTTGGGCTAAATAGGATTGAATGGAAATGGTCAACAGTCTCTCATAAGTCTTGAATATAATGGTATATTATGTGGATAGGGATGCCCCCAAGTTTCAAGGTACTTGCAAACAAAAAATTATTTATCTTTTGATTTTTTTATATTTTTAATTATTTTTTATATTTTATAGCATCTCAACTCAATGGAGGATTATGAAATTTATAATGTGGACCCTTTGTTGTCTAACTAATACCTACTTATAATGATATATTTTTTTGAATATTAAAGCCGATGTGAATGAAACAACTACTATCATGATCTTCATTGGTTATTGATTATGCTTCTTTCAAACCTCTAGACAAGATGTCTTCACAACCTCTAGAGAAAAAAATATTGCTAGGAAGGGTAAATAAAGGTAGGCATGGGCTAAATGGTCTCTATGGATAATGGTAAATAGTTATTTAATGGATAATAAGAATAAAGTGGAATGTATAATGGTTGGTAAATAAATGAAAATTAAGATTTTTAATCACACACATTGTTACTGATTCTAGATTTGACTTGATTTTGGTTATGGCAAGTTTGATATTATCTTTAGTAATGTCTTCATAATGTAATGAGGAATGGATTGGTTTAGTTATTGGAAAATATAAGAGGTTTTAACTAGCAAATTCTTCCTAATTATTTAGATTTAGATTGTCTAATAACTCCTTGAATAAGGTTTCACTAAAGGATATTGACAATTTATTTTGATTGTCCTTTAGTGCCTCAAATAAGGCTTCAATATAAGATACTAAGTTTATATTTTACTTATCCCCTAGCACATTAAAAAAGGTTTCACTAGGCAATTTTATTATACTTTAATATTATCTTACTTCCTTAGAAATTCTACCACTAACATGTCACCATGGGATAATTTCAACAATGTGCAATTCTATCAGTCCCAATCAACATTTGTGGGAAGTGGAACATCAATATGATGGTTAGGATGGTTAATGGTAAAGGCATGTGAAATATAATGGGAGAATGCATCATATTTCTGATAGAGGATACTAGAACTTACCTTGATGCTAAATGAATCTTCCTAAAAAATTATGGAAGTGTCATAAATTTTTTCAATCAAATATGACAAAAATATGTATTCAATGTCACAACATTCACTAATATAATTTAATTTTGAAGATGATTTTGACTCAAGAGGATTTGAATCTTATGTTGAGACTAACATTGATTATGATTTTGATGTTAAATCTAATATTGGTTTTAGAATGGAACCCAATTATGATATTAGCTATGAAATTAAACTTGATTCTAACCTTGAAGTAGTCATGAAAAGGGCCTACTAAATCACATTATCCACATGTACCTCATTCACCATTCACTTAGAAATGAAGGATTTAGGATGAAGAAATGATTGAAAATAGGGGACTTTGGGTAATGAATGAATAATGGGATTTTCCAATATGGTTTGATTCTAGTTAAGGATGAGTGATTTTATACAAATGTCAACAATGGTTTGACTATCTTGATCTTGATTTGGAAGTGGATGTATATGATCATGTTTAGGAAGGGGATCCCAATGTATCCTAGTCAAGTAGTTTTTAGACTTGGATACACTTAGGTTCTTAATATATAAGGCTCTTTAGCTAAGAAATAGCATAATAGTTCTAGACCATTGGATTCATTGTGGTGTCTCTTTAAGAACTCTAATAAAATAGCATAATTTTTTACTAGAAATCTAGCTATAATTTTATCACCCATTCCCACAATCTAATAAGATATTCATCCTTATTGTCAAAAAGTTGTCATTTTAATTGATCTATCATATCTTAACATATGACTGACCATGCTAGAATTAGTTTAGGATTATGAGACACCATGACTTAGATTAGCCTTGGAATAATTCCCCTAAGTAAGGATACATGCAAGGGTAATTGGATTAAAGAGATTGTACACAAAGAGGGTATACTTAGTTTTAATTAAAATAGGCCCAAATAAGGGCAATTTTGACACAAAATGGAATGGGCACAAAGAAAGGAAGTATTGGCTTTGGGAAATATCCCAAAGTGGGTAGTCTTGGATTGGTAGAATAGGACCCAAAAGGGAGGTCTTGGCTTGGTATCTAAAATTGGTTTGGTATTATAACTATAAAATGATTCAAGATGAACTTGATCATATCAGAATGTAGTTCAAGACAAATGAAACTTCATTATGATTTGGAATTTGGTTCAAGATGAACCATATTTTTATTAGAATTGACAGATGGTACCTTGGTCAAATCTAACCTAATTTATATTTTGAAGTTGAAATTGAATTTGATATACATTAAATGTTTGATTGGGTCTATCAATGTAAATGTTTTAAATGGAATAGTTTAATCAAAGTTTTTTCATTTAAGTATTTGAATAGGAAAGGTGTGTGAATAAAACTTGTGTCCAAAAGGGTAAAAAAATCTTGATACATCAGAGGATTTCAAAAATTTTGATTTTGGTTTAGAATGTTGGGTTTGATCATTTGACTTCAATTGAACTTGATTTGATTTGAAAAGTTGGTCAAATTTTAACTTTGGAATAAGGGTCTGAATGACATTTAGTTTTTGGAAAAGGTCTAAGTTGATTTGATTTGGGTTGACTTGGTCAACCATGTTTGGAATTAGACTTAGCGTAGAATAGAATTGGAATTTGGTATTTGAATTGGTATTGATATTGAATTGGATGACATAATGACATAATTTAGACAAGAGTTAGGATCTCAGTATTGGATATTGGTATCTAGAATTTGAAACTTAAATTTAGAATTAGTACTTAGCCTTGGAATTTGAATTAGGCTTGGCTTGACCTTGAAATTAAGGTTGATTTATAGATGGAACTTGATTTTAAATTAAATGAATGACATAATGTCAAAAAATGAACAATAAGTTTGAATTTTTTGACTTGGTTTGAAATGGCAATTTGGATTAGGATAAGACTCTCGATTTAATTTAGGAAACTAACATTGGTTTGACTTGGAATTTTGGTAAATTAATTACTAATTATGTGTGTATAAAAATGGTTTTGGAATTGGCTGGTTTGATTTGTTCTCAATTATAAACAAGGTCTTGAAACAAAAATCAAGCAACACCACACAAGCATTTCAATGGAATTTAATAACTAACATGGGTTTGCATTACATACATTGAGAATTATGAAACATTTACCTTGAAAAATGATTATAAAATTTAATTTTTCATTAAAAACTAATTGTAATTATTGGTAGGGTTTTGAAGCCCTGTTTCTCTTAAGGTTAATATGATTAAGGTCATATTTGGGGTTGTTACCTTTACACCACTACATCAATGAATGATCCATGGAAAAATAGGCATCTAAGAAGTAACACAAGATCAAACCGTTCATGATAGGGTATTGTCCCTTTGTAACCATTTATGCCATATAGGTCTCAGTGAAGTGTTATCATATTTAGGGTTTACTTAAAATTTTACTTGGGTTATCTAGATGGTCCCTATATACCTCATAGTACATGGGCAAAAATATGTGAATGAATAATTTCAATATTGTTTCAAATCTTTATAATTTAGAGGGTACCACACATTGACCTAGGACATTGGAAAGAAATCCTTGTGGTTACTTTCCTCACACAAATTTGTAAAAGCACAAAGCTAGGTCTTCACGATAACAATAGTCATCAATTTGTATACCCCATCAAATAAGCAAGGTTTAGTATGATGCTAGGATGTAACTTCTTAGGTAAATACATGCTAAATAATTGTGGGAAGATGATGAAATATACTCCACTAAGTCAAATGAAAAATAGGGTAAAAACAAATAGGAAATTTTGAGTTTTTGAGCCACCAAAAAAGGGGAGAGGATATGTGAAAAAACAACCCCACAAGACAAGTAAGCAACAATAAAAATAACATAAAATTAAATAAATTTGAAAATGAACAAGTTTTTTAAACCCAAATTGAAGTGTGAATTCATTTTAACTCCCAAAATGAAATGTGAAGTAGAACTTAAATTATTTTAACTTAAAATACCACTCTTTGGCTTAGGTCATATAACACAAAAAGATTAGAAGTTAATATAAGTGGTTTAGAGCCAAGAAAGAGCTTGAAAATATGATTTGTTTAAGTCTTAGCCGTAAATCAAAGTGATTTCACTATTTAGTAGGCTAATTTCGTTACTAAAACCTTCCATTTTGCCATTGTAACCCACACATGGAGAAAAAAGTTAGAAAATGATTTCATCACTGGCCTAAATGATTTTTCTATTAGTTTTGATAGTTTTACCACTATTGACCTGCAATAGGAAAAATAGAAAATAATAATGATAGTTTCACTATTAGGTACCATAATTTCACTAATGAAATCAACAATTTCACTACTAATGACTACAATTTCATAATTATGTAGAAAACCCTCAAAACTAAAAAGTAATAAAGAAATAATTTCACCACTATTAAGTGTAATTTCACTTAGGTGCATGATTATTTCACTAATAATCCTAATGATTTCACTAATTTGTAGAACACTACGAAAATAGAAAATGTATAATGATAATTTTTATATTTCTAAATAATTTCTCTAATGCCTTGAGTGATTTTGTTATTTCATATGATGATTTCATTGATGATGCTTCTAAATTCATTACTACAAATTCATGAATTCATCATTTGGTTCTAAACAAAATTTAACAAATTTTGGAAGAAAATAAAGAGAATTAACTTGTTGGCAAGGCTAATTATGGTATTTAGAAGAAGGAAAATGATCTAAAAAAGGTTATGACATTCATCAAATCCTTCAATAGGCCCACCAGGTTTGCCATTATGTAGATCAATAATATAAGAGAGGTTAGTCAATTATTAGTTAAATAATCAAAACAACTTGAAGACATAACTTACCAAGCCTAATCCCTAGGTGGAGCTATATGATTAACAAAAAAGATATGCAAATTGGAAAGATAAAAACAAAATTTTTACCTCCCTTGAAGATATGTTTGAAAATCAGTCGAAAGAGGTTGATCTCAGCTTATAGATTTATAATTATAAGTTGATGCTTGAATACTTACATGGGGAGCACCTCTTCTTGTCTACACTTGGTCTCAGATCTAACTTGGCAATTAGAGAGATGTTTGTTAAAGATTATTAAAATAATATAACAAAGTATGTTTACATTAAGAATATTGATGAAATGAGAGGTGTAAGGGTTATATTTATATAATTCATAAATCAATATAGATAATTCATCTCATATTAAGATGGAGGGTTTAAGTTCAATCCTAAAATACATTGTTACACCTTTGAAGTGGGTAACAAAGGCCATTTAATACCTTTTTGGAGTATGGAAGGCATTTTGGAAGGAAAGTGTAGTCATTTTTCCTCTTGAGTGTGTAAGAGGGGAAGAGTGTCTAATATAGGAGTAAGATATGTAAGAGTATTTGTAAGTGGCCATGTCATAATCCACCTTTCCCACACTCCAATTCATTCCATTGACTTGCCCCTATGTTATCACTTATGTGAGGTAATAATTAAATTTTAAGCATTTAGATAATAGATTATACCAAATCCATGGAATTTCTTATTAGAGGAATGATTAGGATAATTAATCAAAGTGATTAATTGGTAATTATAAGACATTTAAAGTTTGAAATCTTTATTTGTTAATCAAGTTTTCACTTAATTGGCCTATGAAGACACTTGCAAAGAGTTTATTCAATTTAGGATACACTAGATAATATAAATGATGCAAGATGATCCATTTACCCAATTAGGGATGTATCATTGTGATTTTAGATTAAAATGGCAATTGTGTGGATAAATTTGGTTTAGTTGAATATTTGTGGTTAAAATTGCATGTGATTGTAAAAAGTCATTATCAATGTATTTTAGACATGAAAGTGGTTAAAATGAAGTGTATACACTTTGTATGTGTCCCTTGGCCGTATTTATTGTGTCATGTTCATGACATTTATATGTCTCCCTTAACCTTATATGTGACATTATGTGTGTGTGTGTGTGTGTGTGTGTGTGTGTGTGTGTGTGTGTGTGTGTGTGTGTGTGTGTGTGTGTGTGTGTGTGTGTGTGTGTGTGTGTGTGTGTGTGTGTGTGTGTGTGTGTGTGTGTGTGTGTGTGTGTGTGTGTGTGTGTGTGTGTGTTGAGCTTTATTATTGATTCCATGATCTACATCATGTTTTTTCTATGTAGTATGATTTATATATGGTTACTTTACTACATGCCTCATTTATATATCTATTTAGACATAAAAATTTATATGCCTCACATTACATACGTTTTATACATGATTTAATTAAAATTACATAGTATGATAACATATTATCTACATGATGACATGATTATATATTTATCTTATAATACAATTAAGTTTTATATTGAGATGAGTGATTCATAGACTACATACCCCACTTCAAAAAAAGGGCATTATAGTGGGATTGTCATATATAGTTAAGCCTCCATGAATATAAAAATCAGAATTTATGAAAGAGTACAAGTTTTAAAGATTCAAATTAATTAAAAAGTCAAATACATAATTTTTTTTATAAAATTTAGAAGGAATGATACTAGTTCATATGCATATACACTACAATACGGTTTACAAATTCATAAAAAAATGGTTTTTATTTCAATTAAAATCTATTTAAAATACAATCATGATGTGGGCATGAATATTTTTAATTATATTTTGATCAACAAATAGAATGTATATTTATCTACATCAGTGTGATTTGTTTTATTACAATTAATTTAAGTTCAATTAGAGTGACACTCAATATTCTTAGCATAACTTCTAGTGAACCCATTATATGGTTACACCTTTTTTATGAGTGATGTACTATTGATTCTAGTGATACTAAATATCCTCAAAATCAATTCTTCTTATCCCATTTTGGTTCCACCATATTTTGGATTTGTACATTGGGTATTTATCCCCATTCATGAGAGTTGGAGTATTCATATTTCCAAATCAATTACTTGATTAGTTATGTTTCACATTTTAAAAATTTGATTGTTAGGGTTAAATGGGTAGAATGTCCTAATAAAATAGACCAATAAAACTATTTTAGAATAAGATAATAAAAATAATTTAGATAATAAAATATACTAAATTTGAAAAATTACCAAATATAAAAAGTACAATGCCAATTGATATTCTGATAATGACAATATGATGAAGAGAAAATACTTATCTTTTTTACATATATAAAGGTATATATAATATGTACATATTTATAATCAAGTATAATTATACTCAAGATCCATTCATCAAATTATATAAATATTGTTTCGAGAAGCCTAGACACTTGCATTGACCTATAGAAACTTGTATTGACACTTCTGCCCATATCATAGTTATGTCATATATATGATATTTAATTTATTGTGAATTGAATGCTTGTTCATGTTATGGGTTTATATCATGTGTATCTTGATATACCTATTTTTATCCAAAATTTAGACACCATGAATGGGAGTCATTCAAAACTTTGATGTATTTGACCTTAACTTTATTGATATCCATTCTAAAGGTCTTGTGTTAGTCATTAATGATCTAGGATGATAGGTAGTGTGTTTTAATTGACAACTAAAAAGTTCATTTAGGATGGTCTAGTTCGTATCTAAGTCAAGTAACTTTGTCTTGTCATCAAACAATCATTCTTTATTGTCTTCATTATGTGTTTGACATTGTTTAAGGTAAGTTTGACAAAGTTAAGGTTATGTGTGAAAAACCTCCATGAGGAATCATGATAAAGGAGATAAGGTGGTGACACTTATAATACAAACATGATCTAAAGCTAACCAAATGGGTCAAAGAATCAAAACTGTAAGTTGATTACATTATTTTTCAAGCAATTTGGAGAGTTTAAGGTAGTTTTGATAAGATTAAGGTATTTAATAAAATTTATTCTTATTTTGAATTCCAATGTTGAGATGAAAGTTACTAGTAAATATAAAATTTGAAGGTTTTGTCCTTGGATAGGGGTGTTTTTAAGTCATCTAACATCTTGGTAATGACATCATGTTTTACATGTCTGTACACACTCTCTAAGTGTCTTTAATAATTACTTTCTAACATTTGGACTTCATTATAACTACCATTCATCAATTATAATGTATAAATGAGGATTTAATATAAGATTTTAAGGAAAAAATATGTGGGAAAAATTTTTACACACTCATTTACATCCGTACAAGACAGGGAAGCTAAAGAGTCACCTAGTTTACCATCTCTACCAATTTCAAAAGGTAGAACAATTATATTCTTAAAGAAATCAAGATTTTTAAATGATTTTTTAAAGGGTTTATATTTATCGACAACATAAAAACACTTATATGGGTCCCCATGGTCTTATTAGATCTAAATCCATGGAAAAGGTGGATCTACAAAGTCAAACAATACAAAAACCCACACCATTTCTCCACCGGGTTTCTTAGTAGCTCAAGATAATTAGCTAGTTTTCACTTGGTAATTTGAGGAGAGATAAATTTAGAACCAAAGATATTTTATATAGTATTTTAACCTAATACCCTTCCACTTTTTCTAATTTTAAAAATATATTTAGGCTCCTTAAATTTATGAACAATCAATAAGAAGTTAAGGTGCAGAAAAAGGAATCAAAACCCCATTAGGGTTTGTTTTATTCAAATGTAGAGTCTAGAAGCAAGATGAATTCATAAGAGTTATTTTTAAGGGTATATTGAGAACTAATTGACCAATATAATATCATTTTATATTAAGGTTTTTGATTTTAATGTTTTGTGTAGTGTCCATTAGTCTTGTTTTACTAGTTTGAACAAGACAATCAAGTTGCAGGAATAGTAAGGTGTTTTGGGTACATCTAATGGATCAAATGATATGTTTAATAGTTTATAAAAACCAATTAATATATTTAAAACATATTTAGGAACCATTTTATGCATGAAATTTAACAAGGCTAGGAAAATATCTATACATAAGCTAAACTATTTGAACTAGCAGCTAGGGTGGAGAAACCTTGGCCAAATAGAGGAGTGTTTTTACTGTCCAATGGAAATTTTAGGAGAAGTAACATCCCAAATATAATTTAAGATCATTTTATGAGGTTTTTAAAATTATATTCCATTTCATTTAGATATTTGAGAGTCCTTCTTCAAGCCTATTCTAAAGAGAGTTTGTGAACCTACAGGTTTGTAGATCTATAGGTCACTATTGGTGTCAAATATTCATCTATAAGATTTCACATGGTGTATATAAATCATGATAGTGTATACCCATTAATTTTAATAATATATTAAATATTTTTTATTCAACCTTCTTAGATCCATGATGAATAAATAAAGCTCAAAGCAACACCAGGCAATATAAACAAGCACAATCATGTTTCTATAGGAAACTAACATCCAATTTGAATTAAAGGACTTAAAATTAACCTTATAAATAACCTAAATGAGATCTAAAATCATATAAAATAGTCATGAAGTCTCATATTATTAACTCTTTTTGCATTCAACTGGATCATGTAGGTTAAACTAGACTGTGTAAGCCTAAAAGAAGACTTTGAGAGTTCCAAGTGGGTGATCTAGGGTATTTGGACTCAATGAAGTGAATAAAATGACATTAAAACAATTTTATATATTTAAAAATAGTTTCATCATTGGTTAATTTAACTCAAAGAGGACCAAATAAGATATAAGAGAAGGGTTTTTACTAAATGGCCACCTATAATCCTGTAGTAGGAGTAAGACAAAGGATTATATTGGCCATGGTTGTTTAAGGTTATGAGAACATGGATAGAGGTAAAAAAATGTGGGTTATATTTTAATATTCTGAAAGATATCAATAATCCTTGTTTATCCTATGAGAATCAACTTGGCAAACCTATAGTCAGAAGACCTAAATGACTACATACATGCCTAACATATGTGTGTGCATTTTGTGTTTTGAATGTGAGTTTTAGAGGCCATTAAAGTTTTAATAGGTCAAATAATTTATGGTGAAAGAGTTTAATTTTTTTAAGGATGAAATAACACTCAAATATTATATTCTAAAACACTGACAATTTGAATTAACTCAAACATCACCTACAGGCCTGTCATAAGAAAATATAGGAAAAGGGGACATGTATGATGAGAAGAAAAGTTTAAAAGGTATAAAAAGGTTAAATATAATCATGATAAATATTTTAAAATCATTAAAAACCACTAGAGTTCCATGGGAATAAACATACCTTCAAAATTATAGTTAGGAGCCTATAAACACGTATAGGCAGGCTATAGATGAACTGATGAAAAGTGTGCTGATCACTGTCTAAAAATATGAGGTTTATAAAAGAGTGAAAGAGATATTTTAAATTTAATTTTAAATTATAACAAGTTTCTCATTTATTTTTAAAGTGACTAAAGGTAGTGAAGAGCTCAAAAGGGCTAATTAGGCCTAAAAGGCCTCAATGACCACACAAAGGTATGTGTGTGAAGTTTGAAGAAATATTGTAGGTATTGAAGCATTGGTTAATTTATGGGTCTCAAGGAATGATTGATAGTATTAAATAAAAATACAAAAGGTTTAGATCCACTAATAAAGAAGGATAATGTTGGAAAATCCCTTTAGGGTCACTTTAGTGTAACTGGATACAAAACCTTATTCAAGGCTTTAAGAAGTTTCCAATGGATAAAAGGGTCAATTCATGGATAAAACATTTGTGACACCTCATAAGATGTGGTAAAGACCCAAAAATGGTATTTCAAATATAAACCAAATATTTGATGCATTTTATTTCCAAAAGACCTTCTTCAAATGCATAATCGTGCTTATATGACTAAGAAGGTCAATTTTTAGTATGTGTGAACTCACATGAGGAGATGAATGGGATATTGAGCCTATAATGGAAGGATGAGAGGTTTTTATAATGAATATTTTTGGAAGTTTTTCTTGGGTTAGGTCCCTCAACTTTATGAACCATCTTTAAGAAGCCAGGTGACCCTAAAAACCTTCTTAAACCCTGAATGTAACCTGGCAAAAGAGATAAGACCTATAAGTATTAAATATGGATTTAAATATCCCATAAAACATTTGTATGACCTATTTAATTATCCTATGAATTTTATTGATCATAATTTTGGCATGTATGGGTTGTTGTTGTATGGAAAAGGGCTTAAAAAGTCCTTTTTGAGCTTATGTGCAGGGTTTTAAATTAGACAAAATCTCATAATCAATTGTAGATATACTTGGAGGAAAAATAGATATGATACCATAATATTTATGCAATTAAATAAGCTTCTAAGTTCAAAAAACAAGTTACAAGTAGCCAAATGGGACTCAATAAAATGGATGACCAATGTGACTTTAAGAAGGGCAAGCTATAAGCTTGTTTATAGGTATGAAATCATGAAAAAACCTATGAAATAATTTTAATAATATTAATGGTATTAAAAAGGATTATAAAGGCTTCTAATTGTGATTAAAATAGACTTATAAGCCTCAAGCTAAGCTTATGATCGACTGTCTTACTACCTAATACAAGAGGCCTATTTTCAGGCCTTGTGAAGGTAAGTTGGTGTCTCAATATCTTCAAGACAACCCTAAAATAATTATAAAATTCTTAAAGACCCACATTATCATAGACAAATCATAAAAATATTCCTCAATTATATTTTAATATTCCATGGAAAAATAAGAATGTGTTGGTTGTTAGAGGTACACTCACTGAGAGGGGGGGGGAGTAAATCAGTGAGCCCAAATAATCCAACTTCAATTATGATCATTTAATACACTTAATACATTACCATAAGAATTCATGAAGCATACACATCATTCATATAAATTATCAAGAGAGATAAATCAATATCAATCACATAACACATGACATATGTGAGAAACCCTCTTAGGGAATAAAACCCATTGAAACCTACAACTGGACTACTATCCTATAATAACAAGAACTAATTTAGAATAGAAATATACTGATCAAGGAAATACCATTATTGATTTTATTGAGACTAAAATACCATAAGGAACTACTACACCTATCTAGTTGAGCACCCACAACAACTAGACTTTTAGAAAGCTTCACCTTGTAAGGAGGAAACAAACCCCTTAGATGTTGAACACCCACAATAACACTTATAAATAACTTCACCTTTGAACTGATGTCTTAAAAAACTAATGATGTAACTCTAATTATCACCCTTCACCTTTGGTAACAACTATGTCACCCAATACACCTTGTTGGCCAAAGCACATTACATACGTGAACCAACACACAAAGATCAATTAAGACACATTACATATCCAAATTAACCCCACTCTATAACTATTCACACTCAATACATCCTTCAAAATAATAACTCTATCAAAGATTTAAAAACATGACCAAATGTTCATAAATAAAGATCACACACTAATCTACCTCTTAGATCAACCACCAAGCTCACACATACATCAACAATACTTCACTCTCACACAAGGCATCCAAACCATCCTTTTGGATGAACCTAGGCCTCTTTGTTCATCCTTAACCTATAAGAGAACTATTATAATATCAAAAAAATGATCTTACAATTCATACTCATAGTCCTCAATTTTCTCTACTCATCAACCTAACCATTGGACACCCTCAGCCTCTTCTCTTCTTTTCTTCAACACACACTCCTCTCCAACAAGCCTAGAAACCATCTCCTTTGGTTTATATATATATATATATATATATATAGGGATTTCATGATTAATAACTTCATGGTCAACTGTTAAATTTACTTAACTATTAAGGAATCTAACATGAAATTACATAACTCGATTACAATCATCATAGGTTGGCCATAACATCTATGGGTCACCCTTAAAAAACTACACCTTTTAATAGTGTCATTGTAGATTTTATAGGTCTCATGAATAACTATTCACCCATTTAACATGCCATAAATAAAGATAAAAACACAAGACTAATTTAAAATACATGGGTCCACTCCTTATGTCCCCTTTGACATCCTTAAATGATCTCAGTCATCTTTTCTCACATCTGCATATGATAAAAAAACTCAAACATTGACTTGGTGCACAAGAACATTATGAACGAATACATATTCAAATTTTTAAGCATTGTTCATACTCAATATAGATTGATCACACATAAAAAATAGACATATAGCATTTTCATGGAGTCTAAAACACTCGTCAATAGCCAATTTAACAAGAGACATCAAAATAGTATCTATATAATCTCAATTAATCTTGTTGGGTCACTTGCATAATAACGATGAACACATAATCAACTTTAAACATTAATATCTTTGAATGTACACACTTATATATCTTTAAATTAAGTTTATTATATGAATCATGGAGTCCTCTTCATGTTTTATTTTTATATCATGAGTAAATTCTATCTAGATTGAAATATATGGATCAAAAACCAGGCACTAGTTTTTCCCTTTGTTAAATTCAGATATTCAAATGCCAACGGTCATAGTTAAACTTTGACCACTTTTCTCACATCTCATGTCCTAATTACTTAGATAAATTATGTACCATTGATATTATATAAAATTTAATTTATATAAACCAATGCTCAAATGTTAAACCTCAATCACTTTGACCTCATTTCGTGCACCCTTACAGTGTTGACTTAATACGCATCGTCAATCTTTGTAGATCAGCCAGGTCTTTAACTAACAATGCTCACCATTCAATCAATTTTTTAAAAACACCCACTCACCATTAGATTTTTATATTTTAACTTTTATCAATCATTAAAATTCAAACACTTGTCTTCATCTCACTTCTTCCTAACATCTTGGAACATACACACTCCATTAATCTTCTATAAGATGCTCGATCTTTATCTCTACTAAAAAACTATCACATTGACCCATTTGACTCTATGTGCACCATTATATATGGATGTAAAATATCCCAAAAACCATTGGATCTTCACTAGGTCTAGATATTTAACATCATTTAAATTGACTAAGCATAATGACCAACTAAAATATGCTTGGAAAGCTAACTTTACACAGATATATATTTTGCCTCGATCAATCTCATGACCTCACATTTGCACCATATGAACACCTTTCATAAGGTAATCTGACCATGTCAAAAATTGATACTATAACCTTAATGCATGTGAGATATAAAACCATTAAATTAATTCTCAAAAACTTTTATCACAGAGCCAATTATACTTAAAACTTGTCTGGGAGGCTAACTTTGCTCCTACATAACTTTTACTATGTTTCGATGCATGATCTAAAATTTAGCACAAATAAAGTATGCACAAAATTTTAAAAACCCATATGATCACCTTATCTTAAAACATTCACATGTGAAAGATATTATACCATAAAAATTATTACTTGGCTCTTCTTGCCACATTGCCAATTTGGTTAAGTATGGGAAAGCACTATCAATGCTTTGGAGCCCAACTTTGCACTTGCATATCTTTTGATGTGATTAGCCTCATGATCTAAGAATTAGAACATAAAAACTAGGCATAAAAATTAACAAACCCATATGATCATTTTTTCTTGACACCTCCACTCATGTGAATGTTGATCTCCTCAACATGCTTACTTGCTCTGCTTGAGCCCTTTTGCAAATTCAACCAAGTATGGGAACAAAGTGAATTCTATCTGAGTAGTCAACTTTGCATTCTCATATCTTTTACCACACTTCATTACATGTCTTGAGATATATAACATAAAAAATAGGCACTAATGTGATCACAACCTTATGACTAAGTCCCCTTGACTCATTCCCATGTGGCAATGGTGATGTCAACAAACTACCTACTCAAAATTTTGCCACTAGACCCAAAGTGTCTAGATAAAAACTATGATCAACCAAATGAAATACACTAATTTACACAATAACTCAAAGTATATAAAACCTCTTATATTACCCCTTTCACATTCTTAATATTCCATACTCATCCATGAACATCTCTATCCATGTCAACATTGAAGATCAACCAAACCTCCTTCAATCATACTAGAATAGGCACATTGCACACTTTATCATTGTCAATTAGTCTATCAAAACACTTCATCCACTTAATAGGACAACTCTATGACATCACCATGACATCATTGATAATAATCCAACAATCTCTCCCTTTGTCATTGATGTCAACAACCATCATAAATAGTAATATACAACTCACTTTCTCTCTCTTCAAGCACTCCCACAATAGGAACTTTCTCCCCCTTTGACATAATGAAAAAGTGGGAACCAAATAATATTGAGGACCTGAAAATAACATAAATAATAAATGACCATATTAGAAAGATGATACAAAATCCCCCTTACCCTAAGCCAACTTCTTATCTTGACAACTTCCTCTTGCTCCATGCCAACACTTTTATTCAACCAAGCACTACAACCAATGAAGAAAGAACACACAAAAGAACTAAAATATGATGTAAATTACCAAGAAACATTTGAGATGGACTCCCCCTAATATTTTTGAGAAATTTCACCACTTGATCATATCCATATCTCTATACACCATGAAGAATCACCATATATGCTTACTAGCCTTCTATTTTACACTACCGTAAGGACCACCAAAAAAAATTCATGGCACTCATAAAACATGAAACATGATCTTAAACAATTTTATAACTCACCTTGAAATAATAATTCCTTTTTATTTTGGATAATTTGCTAAAAAAGCATTATTTTTCAAACTAGGCCTATCTAACCTCCTTATATCCCTACCTAGAACTTGTAGAGCCCACAATTTTCAATAGACACATCTTCAAGACTTGAAACTTAATATATAGATAAATTTCATCACCATTCTCATGCTATGTAACATACATCCATCATAAACTTACTAGCTAATTAGCCCTACATTTTGGAAAAAAATAAGAATAATTTAAAAACCACAAACCTTAAATTCTTTGTGAAGATTTATTTGACAACCCATTTGGCCAATTAAACATATTAAGAAGACTTAGGCCATAAATAATATGGCAATCCATTTTTCAAGTAGATCCCAAAACCCTATAAATTTAAAACAAACAAGGTCAACAAACCTCCTTCTGGTCAATGCACACCTATGAAACTTCTTGCACACCTTTAGACCACAAAATCTCCTAGATACCATTAATGTTTGGAGTAAGCTCATGAAATTATTTCTCCCCTTAACCAAAGAGCTTCTCTGATTGGCATTATCATCTTGAGCACACAAAATTTCTTATCTATACCTTCTTTCTCAGATTCAACTACTCAATCCTTTGATCCTAAGACCTGACCAATTACAAAGCTCCCCTAACTTCATGCTTCATCAAGAACATGAAATTTTCAACAAGTATTCAAATACTGTCCAAACATAGTCAATAATGATATAGAGATACCTCATCTTTAGAACACTATGAACTTCCATGACATATAAAACTATTCAACAAGCCTTTAATAGGCTTAGCAAGATACAAAACATAAACTTAGAAGAGGGGCCTTCAATCTATAGGTTCACCTGGCATCTACCACAAACTGATATGCATATAGATATTTAAAACCCACATTTATACTATAGAATCCAAACCATGATCAACAAGCTGACTCCTTCTCAAGATAGGACCATTAATATTCTTCACAAACTTCTTTTCTACAACAAAAGATATGTAAAAAAATTCACCAACATACCTTATTTTCATACCATCTCATCAAACAATATATGGCATACAACAAGATTCCTCTTACTGACAAGTGTCTCCTTAAAGCCTAGATAGAGACACCCTGACCCACAATGTCCTAAAATAATGTGAAACTAGGAGTTTCCCACAACCCATATTATTTTTCCTCCTTGGCTATCTAATATTGATATTTCTTCTTCTTCTTAGGCTTAAAACTAACCTCAATCAACACCTTGGATTTGTATTTGAGATTGAATTGAACTAAATTTTGTTTTTCCTTTTCTATTTGGATAGTTGACATATTCTCTACTTCAGACTTGCCAACAAATGTTGACAATAAAAACTCTTAACTTTCCTTCACTTCTGATCCCTTTTCCACATTGGCAATGAATCCATCAATACTCTTGGACACAAAAGGATTAGTATCCTTAGTCTTTACTACCTCAAGTCTCCATACCATAGTTTGAATCTTCTCATCTTCTGTAGCCAACTTAATAACTTGACCTTTGAGTTTAGACTAATTTACAACATATCCTTCTAGAGAATCTTTCTTATCAACCTTATGACTAAAATAATTGGTAATGATTACCTTTGGTTTCCATACCTAAGTTTGTCCTTTCTCAAACCTTATAGGAGCTCTTTATCATTTGTCATACCTTGAAGACCTCTTAACACTATTTGGATAGAATCTAGCAATATGTCCACTCTTATGACAACTGAAATAAAAAACATATCTTGTACCTTTTGATATATTTTAAATGTGATCAATCTTTGGCCAAAAACTCATATCATAGCTCCATGAATGTCCATACTTGACTAAATTAATTATTGAAGCATTTGGTTGTCTAATAGACCTTATTTCATTGATTTTGACCTAATTTGGCTTCTTTTGGTCTTCTCCAAGCTTGCTTATCTTGATAATAAATTGCTCATTCTCATCCATCAATGAACCTAGCTTGGTTTCCAATTGAATGATCTCATCCTATTTAGCTCTTATACTTGAAATTTCATCCATTAATTGCCCTCTAAGAACTTGGATAGTCTCCTTATCACTCTTATCTTCTTTAGCCATGTCATCCTTTATTATACATGCTTGCTCTATCAAACTTCCCTCAATAAAATTGACTTGTGCTTCAAGACCTTTGACCATATTCCTCATTTTATGATTCTCTTCTTCTATTCCTTTAGTTCACCAAGTGCACCCATGAGGTCAGCTTATAGATCAACTTCTTCTTCACTGTCATGGAAAACTTCTTCATTACACATGATGTCCTTTTCTTTTAAACACAAACTTGTCTTGGCATCTACCAACTTAACCTTGAGATCATTGATAATATTATCATCCTCTTTGGCATCTTTATTTAAAGTACATATATTTTATTCAAGTGCCTTGATCACAAACTTATACTATTGATTTTCTTTCTTCAACTTCTTAGCCATCTTTGTACCAACTTAGGATCATCTTCAAGCTATTAGGATTCCTCTAAAGGACCTGCTCTGATACCAATTATTAGATGTAAAATAATTAAGAGGGGGGGAACCCAAATAATCTAAAATTTATTATGATCTTTATAAACACTTTATAAATTACCACAAACATTCATGAAGCATACACATTATTCATATAAATGAGCAAGAGAGATAAATCAATATCAATAACATAACACATGACATACATGGGAAATCCTTTTAGGGAATAAAACCCACTAGAACCTACAATTAGACTATTGTCCTATAATAACAATAACTAATTTAGATTAGTAAGCTACTAATAAAAGAAAGACCACTCTTAGTTTTAGTGAGACTACTATCCCGCAAAGATCTATTTCACCTATCTAGATGAGCACCCACAATAACCAAACTTTTAGAAAGTTTAATCTTGCAAGGAGGAAATAACCCCTTTATATGTTGAGCACCCAAATTAACACCTATGAATAACTCCAACTTTAAACTAATGTCTTGAAAACCTACTGATGGAACTCTAATTATCACTTTTCACCTTCAACAACAACTTTGTCACCCAACACACCCTATTAGCCAAAGAAAATTACTTACTTAAACCAACACACAAAGATAAATTAGGACACATTATATATCCCAACTAACCCCTCTTTTCAACTTTGCACACTCAACACATCTTCATAGAAATAATTCTATCAAATCTTTAATAACATGACAAAATGGTCATACACATAGACCACACACTAATCTACCTCTCAGATCAACCACCAAGCTTACAATACAACAACAATCCTTCGCTCTCACACAAGGAATCGAAACCATCCTTTTGGATCAACCTAGATCTCTTTTCTCATCCTCAAATTGTAAAATAACTATTTTGATCTTAGAAACATGACCTATAGGTCATACACATAGTCCTCAATCTACTTTGCTCATCAACCCAACCATTGGGCACACTTAGCCTCTTTTCTTCTTCCCTTCAATGCACACTCCTATCAAATAAGCTTAGAAACCATCCCTTTTAATTTATTTATATATAGGGATTTCATGATTAACAACTTCATGGTTAACCATTAGACTTGACTTAATCCTTAAGGCATAAACAACACAAAGACACAAACTAATTACAATCATCATATGTTGGCCATAGCATCTATGGGTCACCCTTAAGCAACTCCACCTTTTAATAAGGTACTTTTGGATTTTATAGGTCTCATGGAGACCTATTAACCCATTTAGCACACCATCGAGCAAGACAAGAACACAAAACCACTTTTAAATACATGGGTCCACTACTTATGTGCCTTTTGATATCCTTAAATGATCACACTCATCTTTTCTAACCTATGTGTATGATAAAACAACTTAAACACTGACATGGTGTATAGGAAAATTATGAATGAATACATAGTCAACTTCTTAATCTTTTCTCATAATTAAGATAGATTGATCACACCTCCAAAATTGACATAGAGCATTTTCATGGAGTCTACAACACTCCCCAATAGCCAATTCATCAATAGACATCTAAACAATATCTATATAAGCTCAGTTAATCTTATCAAGTCACTTGAATAATAAACATGAACACACAATTAACTTTAAACATTAATAAATTAGGTCTTCTTCATCTTTGATTTTTATAGCATGAGAAAATTCTATCTAGATCAAAAGATATTGCCCAAAAACTAGACACTAGTTTTTCCCTTTAATAAATTCAAATATTTAAATGCTAATGGTCATAGTTAAACTTTGACCACTTTGCTCGCATCTCATGTCCTCATTTCTCAAATCAATTATGGAACATTGATCTTGTATGAACTTTAATGTATAGGCACCAATACTCAAATGTTAAACCTCAAGCACTTTGACCTCATCTCGTGCACCCTTGTAATGTTTAATTAATATACACCATTAATCTCTATAGATTAGCTGTCTTTAACTAGAAATTCTCACTATTCAATCAATCTATATAAACACCCACTCACCATTAGATCTTTATCCTTTACCTTTGCTTAGTCATTAAATATAAAACACTTGTCCTCATCTCAATTATTCCTGACATCTTAGAACATACATGCTCCATCAATTGTTTGTAAGATGCTTGATCTTTATCTCTACTAAACAATTATCACATTGACCCATTTAACTCTATGCACACTGTTGGATCTAGATGTATGAGCTCCTATGAACCATTTGATCTTCACTAGGTCTAGATATTTAACATCATAGAAATTGACTAAGTATAGAGACTAACTATAATATGCCTAGAAAGACAAATTTTCACATATATATTTTTCCTTGATCAATCTTATGACCTTGCATTTGCACCATATGAACACGTTTCATAGGGGAATCCAATCATGCCATAAAATAATCCTATAACCTTCATAATTGAAAGATATAACACCATTAAAATTCCTTCTCAAAAACTTCTATCATAGATCCAACTATGCTTAGAACTTTTTTATGAGGCCAAATTTTCTCCTGCATAACTTTTTCCACGCTTTAGTGCATGATCTAAATTTAGTACAAATCAACTATGCATAAATTGAACAAACCCATATGATCAACTTTTATTGAAACATACACACATGTAAGATATGCCACCATCAAAATTATTACTTAGATATTCTTGCCACATTGCAAATTTGACTAAGTATGGGAAAACACTATCAAAATGTTTGGGATCCAAACTTTGCACTTGCATATCTTTTGATGCACTTAGTCGCATGATCTAAGAATTAACACACAGAAACTAGGAACAAAAATGAACTAATCCACATGATCATTTTATCTTGAAACCTAGAAACATGTGAATACTAACCTCATCAACATGATTACTTGGCTCTGTTTGAGCCCTTTTACAACTTTAGCTAAGTATGGGAACATAGTGAATTTTGTCTAATTAGGAAACTTTACATCCTCACATCTTCAACCAAGCTTCATCACATGACTTAAGATATGGTGCATAATAAATAGGGACTAATTTGATCACAACCATATGAAAAAATCTCCTTGACTCATTCCCACATGGAAATGGTGATGTCATCAAAGTACCTACTCAGATTTTCTACCATTGTACCCAAAGTGTCTAGATGAAAACTATGATCAACCAGATGAAATCCACACATGCACACAAGCACTCAAATCATATAAAACCTCATATAGGACTCCTTGAAAATTATCAATACTCTATACTCATCCCTAAACATTTCTATCCATGTCAACATGTAAGATCAACTAAGTCTCCTTCAAGCATACTAGAAAAGGCACATTGCACACTTTATCATTGTCACTTAGTCTATCAAAGCATATCATACACTCAACAAGACACCTCTATGACATCACCATGACATAATTAAGAATAATCCAACATTGGTCACTCTCTTGTCAAACATGTGTGTATATTATAACTACAAGTGATACTCAAGGCTTCTTGACCTGATGTAATAATTTCATAAAGTAAACAACTATGGTGGAGACCTTTAGGATAAAAACTTGGCTTTGTTTGAATTACCAAGTCCTAATATCAAAATGAGTGAAACATGAAGAAGTTTTAAACTCATGTTTAAATCTCAAAGAAGAGGAAGTATTGCAAGAGACCGAGGCTGGTATAAAATACCTTCAAGGATTACAAGTGTCATTTAAGGAGATTTTAACTATTTAAAGAATTAGATATGTAACTCCATCAAGAAGGAATTATGATCAAGAAGGCATCAAAATTGACAAGATCTCCTATACCACCCTTATGAAGAGTTACTCCAACACATGTCCTAAAATTCTAATAAGGAAGATGACAATACATTCTTTATAAGTTTCATGTCAATCTTTCTCTATTTTTTAACTGATATGATCATGATAGGCATCTCATGAGTTTCTATTCTTGTCCTTTTATTATCTCTTCTTCTAATTCATCTATAAATGAAGCCTTAAGAGGCATTGAATGTATCCTCAAGATTGTTATGGTGAATCCATGCCAATTTTAAGACTTTTACTTTCCTTTAAAATTAATTCAATCTAAGTTATACTATTTTTATCTTCATACATTGATCTTGAGTAAGTTGTTGATTAATGTTTTGCGATAGTGAGAGTACTTCCATGCATTGGTCCTTTTTTACCTCTATGTAACTTAGTTTTCTTTCCATAGGTCATATGTAATGTCCCCTTTTTAGCGTGATCTTGTTTTATGATGATTAGCCTATTATAAGACCTTCGTAGGCTGATAGGATGGATAGAGGGTCATGATGGATGCTTGGTTTGGCTTCGACTAGCAGAATTTTTCCAGTTGGCTTTCGTTCGGGCTCTTTTGGACATGTATTAAGGGAGATATTAATATTTGATTGATTTAATTAAATATTAAGTATTTAGCATATTTTAATTATGAAACCCTAATTCTTAATTAGGAAACCCTAATTAGGGAAAGCACACATTTTAGAGTATATAAGGGTTTCTCATTGGAGGGAGGCCATAATTATTGATTATTGATATTAAAGACAAATTTTGCTAAGGATTTTTTGAGAAGACTGAGCCAAGGGTTTCCAATATTCCAGTTTCATTGGAGAATGTACACTCTTTAGTGTGTGCAATTTAGAGGCTGTGAGATATTAGCTAATCTATTACTAGTTTGAGAGATAACTTCATACAGAAGTTATCACAGAGGTTTACAAGTATTTATTTCATTAGCTTTTATTTGAGAAATTATCCAGATAAAGATTTTCTACATTAGTGCCATATTTCTTCAGATCAGGTGTCTAGCATACAGGTTGCACTATATTTTATTTGCTTCGGTATGGAATCTGTATAAATCCATGCAAATCTGTACGCATCTACAGCAAGCCAGACAATGCCGTAGGGAGTGTAGAGACCAACATCAGCAACACAAATACTAACATCAACTAAGTGGAGACTAACATCGGTAGGTAGAGACTGACACTCGCTGACATCAGCTGACTCCAATATCGACGTCAGTAGAGTAACGACACTAGGCGATCGACGGTGCAGTATAACTGACATCGATGACTGTGTTTTTGACATAGCAACTTGATTCATACCAAATTTAGAGTTATTTTTAGATTTTTAAATGGACCAAGTGTTTTTTGGATAATATTTCATATCATTTTATATGCATGATAGAGACTCAATATTGTAATCATCTAGAATAATAATAAGATCATTGATTAGCCAGTTGATAGATTATACTGCTATCTATTTATTTAATTAAATTTATCTTACAAAATCAAATTTTTATTCATGCAAAAACACCAAAAAAACTAGAATACACAAAATAATTCAAAACTTATAATTTCAGAGTTCAGGGGAAATAGGGGTTTCTACAGTGGTATCAGAGTTAAATCCTGCCATCTTGAGGGTTTAGCAATCTCATGCAGCCACAAGATTTGGGACCACATGGGTACAACACACACAGTAGAGCCTTTCTTGAAGGTACCCAGGTGTTAGAACAATAAACAATCACCATGAGCGACAGGCATGAGGGTAGCCCACCCAGGGGCCACAGACATAATGATGATCAAGACACCAGAGAATTCTTTCGTGTGATGATTATAGGCCAACAACAGATGATGCAGGCACTACAGGCATTTACTACCATGGTAGGGAGGATGAACCCACCTGTTAGATAGAATGGGGAACCAGGAGATAATAAGAGTGCTACAGTTAATTAGAGACCATAGCTAGCCCATTCTAAGACTACTGATAGGCCTACACATCTTACATTTGTTCAAAATGAACTAGAAGAAGCACTAGCAGAGGAGGCGGTAGGAGATCCCCTATTTATAGATGCCCTCATGGCTGCAAATGATGAGTGGGACTTATTATCTCCTCAAGTTTAAGAGAGGATGTCCTTTGATCATTTTGTTAATTAGAGGAGAGAGCACTATAGATCAGTTAGATAGGACAGGAGGCCTAGAGGTCAACTTATTGAGCTGAAGAAGGCTACTGGCAAGCTTTCCTTGACCACTTTTGATGGGAGTGGAAAGATGATATCTCAATCTTGGATTCATAAGCTTGACACATTTTTGGCATTGAGGCCAATGACAGAGATAGAGGCCATCAAATACGCCACTTTGCACTTGGAGGGAGTAACACATGATTAGTGGTACCATGGTATGGTAACACTTCAACATCACCAGGTGACAGAGTACCAAGACTTTGTGGATAAGTTGGTTGAGTGGTTTGACAAGAAAGATCCCAAGGTTTACTTTTGAGATCTGGCATAGTTGAAATAAACAAGCAACTTGGAGCCCTTCATTGGTGATTTTTAGAGATTGGCAGTCATGGTGCCAAACACTTCAGAGCGTAGATTGGTAGTTCACTTCATGGAGGGCCTATCCAAACCATTGAGAGGTTGGATCAAATCCTTTGATCCTCCTTCATTATAGGAAGCTATGAAGAAGGCACATAGTATGGAGATGGCAGCCCCATCCAGTAAATTTAACTCTAGAGGTACTTCATCTAGGGACAATAAGGGCTTGAACAGAGATAGAGAGGGATCAAATTTCAACAAATATAAATCAGGTGTTAAAAATTATTTAAAGGCCAATCTAGTAGCTCTTAATGATCTATGCAAGAAGAAGCTTTGCTTCTACTGCAAAGGTCCCTATGATGCCAATCACAATTGTCCTTTGAGGCCTAAGGGCAAGGCAAATCATGTGATGTGGGATTTTTATGAGGATTCAGAATCAAAAGATTCTGAACAAAAGGAGAGTTCTAAGGAGTCATAGGTAGAGGCTTCAAAGCCTAAGGGTGAGGTAGATTTAGAGCTTCAGATACAGGAGGCACACCTATCTAGCATTTAGCTAGATGGTTCATTCAGACTCTGTGAGGTTTTGGCAGGACAGAGGGTCATAACCATTCTTGACACAGGAGCCACACATAATTTTATTGATGCTAGATTTGTGGAGAATCTTGGACTCACTACCAAGGATTTTGAGGGAATTAGAGTTAAGGTAGTTGATGGTTACACTCTTAGGTGTGAGCAGATGATTAGAGACCTCCCATTGCGCTTGAACAACTATGAGTTCAAGGCTGATTATTATGTGGTGAACATGGGGGATATAGATTTGGTCTTGGACATGAAGTGGCTTCATTCCATTGAGGAAGTCACTCTTCATCTCAAGGACATGGAGGTCCATTTTGATGTTGATGGGAAGACACATATTCTTAGGGCAATTCGGGGCAGCAACATCAAAAATATGTTTTTTCATCAGATGGAGAGGCTCATACAATATGATATGGTAGAGTGGGCTGCTGAGTGCACATTGGCACCAATACAGGAGAGACATGTGGATGAGCTTTGTCTTGAGGTGAGTTCAGTTCAAGAGTTAGCACATGTGGCAGGGACTCAGCTTTCTTTTATAGTCAGGACACATGTTGATGATGATATGAGTATGTCTAGCATTCACACTCCAAATTCAGAGATTGTAGTGGGGATAGGAGAAAGCTGCATGCAGTTAGTTGGTATTGTTCACGTTATTCAGGTGAGGAGTTTATAGGAGTTGCTAGTTGATTTTTGTTCATGGATTAGATGTTGGGATCCTTATCTTGGTACTTGGGATGATTTGATGCCATGGGGTAGGAGTTTGGATGATGAGACTGTGGTTGGTGATTTGTAGAGATATGTTGATCACAGTAGAGGTACAGTGTGTGGATCCTCCACACTTGGCATAGTTCCATTTGGGATTTGTTGTAGAGTTAGAGTGTGCCTTCTGCATAGCATGGTGGAATGTGTACACAGTATTTGTGATCTTGGAGTTTGGTTGAATTGTATTTGCCAATTTGAGTACGGATTCCTCTTGGTTATATTTCAGAGGATATTACAGGAGCTTGCATTGATTAACAATAACATAGATCATGATTACATATGGGATCCAGGTGGTGTGATGTTAACTTTGTTGTTGAGATTGCTTTGGGACAAGCAATTTTAGGGAGGGCAGATTGTAATGTCTCCTTTTTATCATGATCTTGTTTTATGATGATTAGCCTATTATGCAACCTTCGTAGGCTAATAGGATGGATGGAGGGTCATGATGGATGCTTGGTTTGGCTTCGACTAGCAGAATTTTTCCAATTGGCTTTTGTTTGGGCTCTTTCAGACATGTATTGAGGGAGATATTAATATTTGATTGATTTAATTAAATATTAATTATTTAGCATATTTTAACTATGAAACCCTAATTCTTAATTAGGAAACCCCAATTAGGGTAAGCATAGCTTTTAGAGGATATAAGGGTTTCTCATTGGAGGGAGGCCATAATTATTGATTATTGATATTGAAAACAAATTTTACTAAGGATTTTCTGAGAAGACTGAGCCAAGGGTTTCTAGTATTCCAGTTGCATTGGAGAACATACACTCTTCAGTGTGTGCAATTCAGACGTTGTGAGATATCAGCTGATCTATTGCCAATTTGAGAGATAACTTCATAAAAAAGTTATCACAGAGGTTTACAAGTATTTATTTCATTAGGTTTTATTTGAGAAATTATCCAGATAAATATTTTTTGCATTAGTGCCATATTTCTTCAGATCAGGTGTCTAGCATACAGGCTGCACTATATTTTATTTGCTTCGGTATGGAATCTGTATAAATCCATACAAATTTGTACGCATCTACAGCAAGCTAGACAATGCCGTAGGGAGTGTAGAGACCAACATCAGCAACACAAATACTGACATCAACTGAGTGGAGACTAACATTGGTAGGTAGAGACTGACACTAGCTGACATCAGCTGACTCCAATATCGACGTCAGTAGAGTAATGACACTAGGCGACCGACGGTGCAGTATAACTGACATTGGTGACTATGTTTTTGACATAACAACTTGAGTCATACCAAATTTAGAGTTATTTTTAGATTTGTAAATGGACCAAGTGTTTTTTGGATAATATTTCATATCATTTTATATGCATGATAGAGACTCAATATTGTAATCGTCTAGAATAATAATAAGATCATTGATTAGCCAGTTGATAGATTATACTGCTATCTATTTATTTAATTAAATTTATCTTACAAAATAAAATTTTTATTCATGCAAAAACACCAAAAAAATTAGAATACACAAAATAATTCAAAACTTATAGTTTCAGAGTTCAGGGGAAATAGGGGTTTCTACAGTGGTATCAGAGTTAAATCCTGCCATCTTGAGGGTTTAGCAATCTCATGTAGCCATAAGAGTTGGGACCACATAGGTACAACACACATAGTAGAGCCTTGATTGAAGGTACCCAGGTGTTAGAACAATAGCCAATCACCATGAGTGACAGGCATGAGGGTAGCCCACCCAAGGGCCACAAACAGAATGATGATCAGGACACTAGAGAATTCTTTCGTGTGATGATTACAGGCCAACAACAGATGATGCAGGCACTACAGTCATTTACTACCATGGTAGAGAGGATGAACCCACTTGTTAGATAGAATGGGGGAACCAAGAGATAATAGAAGTGCTACAGTTAATTAGAGACCATAGCTAGCCCATTCTATGACTGCTGATAGGCCTACAAGTCTTACATTTGTTTAGGATGAACTAGAAGAAGCACTAGCAGAGGAGGCGGCAAGAGATCCCCTATTTATAGATGCCCTCATGGCTGCAAATGACGAGTGGGACTTATTAGCTCCTCAAGTTTGAGAGAGGATGTCCTTTGATCATTTTGTTAATCAGAGGAGAGAGCACTACAGATCAGTTAGATAGGATAGGAGGCCTAGAGGTCAACTTAGTGAGCTGAAGAAGGCTACTGGAAAGCTTTCCTTGACCACTTTTGATGGGAGTGGAAAGATGAAAGCTCAAGCTTGGATTCATAAGCTTGACACATTTTTGGCATTAAGGCCAATGACAGAGATAGAGGCCATCAAATACGCCACTTTGCACTTGGAGGGAGTAGCACATGATTAGTGGTACCATGGTATGGTAACACTTCAGCATAACCAGGTGACAGAGTACCAAGACTTCATGGATAGGTTGGTTGAGTGGTTTGACAAGAAAGATCCCAAGGTTTACTTTTGAGATCTGGCACAGTTGAAATAAACAAGCAACTTGGAGCCCTTCATTGGTGATTTTTAGAGATTGGAAGTCATGGTGCCAAACATTTCAGAATGTAGATTGGTAGTTCACTTCATGGAGGGCCTATCCAAACCATTGAGAGGTTGGATCAAAGCCTTTGATCCTCCTTCATTATAGGAAGATATGAAGAAGGCACATAGTATGGAGATGGCAGCCCCATCCAGTAAATTTAACTCTAGAGGTACTTCATCTAGGGACAATAAGGGCTTGAACAGAGATAGAGAGGGATCAGATTTCAACAAAGATAAATCAAGTGTTAAGAATGATTTAAATGCCAATCTAGTAGCACCACCTTTGGATTGAGAGGCTTTTAATGATCTATGCAGGAAGAAGCTTTGCTTCTCCTACAAAGGTCCCTATGATGCCAATCATAATTGTCCTTTAAGGCCTAAGGGCAAGGCAAATCATGTGATGTGGGCTTTTTATGAGGATTCAGAATCAGAAGATTTTGAACAGCAGGAGAGTTCTAAGGAGTCAGAGGTAGAGGCTTCAAAGCCTAAGGCTGAGGTAGATTTAGAGCTTTAGATACAGGAGGAACACCTATACAACATTCAACTAGATGGTTCATTTAGACTCTGTGGGGTTTTGGCAGGATAGAGGGTCATAACCATTCTTGACACAGGAGCCACACATAATTTTATTGATGCTAGATTTGTGAAGAATCATGGACTCACTACCGAGGATTTTGAGGGCATTAGAGTTAAGGTAGCTGATGGTTACACTCTTAGGTGTGAGCAGATGATTAGAGACCTCCCATTGTAGTTGAACAATTATGAGTTCAAGGCTGATTATTATGTGGTGAACATGGGGGATATAGATTTGGTCTTGGACATGAAGTGGCTTCACTCCATTGAGGAAGTCACTCTTCATCTCAAGGACATGGAGGTCCATTTTGATGTTGATGGGAAGACACATATTCTTAAGGCAATTTGGGGCAGTAACATCAAAAATATGTTTTTTCATCAGATGGAGAGGCTCATACAACATGATATGGTAGAGTGGGCTGCTGAGTGCACATTGGCACCAATACAGGAGAGACATGTGGATGAGCTTTGTCTTGAGGTGAGTTTAGTTTAGGAGTTAGCACATGTGGCAGGGACTCAGCTTTCTTTTATAGTCAGGACACATGTTGATGATGATATGAGTATGTCTAGCATTCACACTGCAAATTTAGAGATTGTAGTGGGGATAGGAGACAGCTGCATGTAGTCAGTTGGTATTGTTCACATTATTCAGGTGAGGAGTTTATAGGAGTTGCTAGTTGATTTTTGTTCATGGATTAGATGTTGGGATCCTTATCTTGGTACTTGGGATGATTTGATGCCATGGGGTAGGAGTTTGGATGATGAGACTGTGGTTGGTGATTTGTAGAGATATGTTGATCATAGTAGAGGTACAGTGTGTGGATCCTCCACACTTGGCATAGTTCCATTTGGGATTTGTTGTAGAGTTGGAGTGTGCCTTCCGCATAACATGGTGGAATGTGTACACAGTATTTGTGATCTTGGAGTTTGGTTGAATTGTATTCACCAATTTGAGTATGGATTCCTCTTGGTTATATTTCAGAGGATATTGCAGGAGCTTGCATTGATTAACAATAACATAGATCATGATTATATATGGGATCCAGGTGGTGTGATGTTAACTTTGTTGTTGAGATTGCTTGGGGATAAGCAATTTCAGGGAGGGCAGATTGTAATGTCCCCTTTTTAGCATGATCTTGTTTTATGACGATTAGCCTATTATGCAACCTTCGTAGGCTGATAGGATGGATAGAGAGTCATGACGGATGCTTGGTTTGGCTTTGACTAGCATAATTTTTCCAATTGGCTTTTGTTCGGGCTCTTTCAGACATGTATTGAGGGAGATATTAATATTTGATTGATTTAATTAAATATTAATTATTTAGCATATTTTAACTATGAAACCCTAATTCTTAATTAGGAAACCCTAATTAGGGTAAGCACACCTTTTAGAGGATATAAGGGTTTCTCATTGGAGGGAGGCCATAATTATTGATTATTGATATTGAAGACAAATTTTACTAAGGATTTTCTAAGAAGACTGAGCCAAGGGTTTCTAGTATTCTAGTTGCATTGGAGAACATACACTCTTCAGTGTGTGTAATTCAGAGGCTGTGAGATATCAGCTGATCTATTGCCAGTTTGAGAGATAACTTCATAAAAAAGTTATCACAAAGGTTTACAAGTATTTATTTCATTAGGTTTTATTTGAGAAATTATCCAGATAAAGATTTTCTGCATTAGTGCCATATTTATTCAGATTAGGTGTCTAACATACAGGCCACACTATATTCTATTTGCTTCGGTACAAATCTATGCAAATCCATATGCATCTATAGTAGGCTGGATAGTGCCAAAGGGAGTGCAAAGACTAACATCGGCAACATAGAGACTGACATTGGACGAGCAGAGACTGACATCAGTAGGTAGAGACCGATACTGGCCGACATCAGCTGACTCCAATACAGTTGTCAGTAGAGTAACGACACCAAGCAATCGACGGTATAGTATAACTAATGTCGGCGACTGTGTTTTTGACACAACAACTTGAGCTATACCAGATTTAGAGTTATTTTCAGATTTTCATAAGGACCAAGTTTTTTTGAATAATATTTCATATCATTTTATATGCATGACAGAGACTCAATATTGTAATCGTCTAGAAGAATAATAAGATCATTGATTAGCTAGTTGATAGATTATATTGCTGTCTATTTATTTAATTGAATTTATCTTGCAAAATTGCATTTTTATTCATGCAAAAACACCAAAAAAATCAGAATACACAAAACAATTCAAAACATATAGTTTCAGAGTTTAGGGGAAACAGGGGTTTCTACATCATATGATGTGTAATACATGGTTTAATGAGTTGAAGTATTGAAATATAATTAGTGTATACTTTTAAGCCTCTTTACTAATCACCTTAGTTATTCTAATAGCCATAACATTCATATAGAAACACTAGTGTGGTAAGAGCTATTTTGAAGTTGTGAAATCAGATTGTAACTTGTCATTTCATAGTGCATACAATATAAATTTGAGGACTCTATATTTGGTGCATCACATCTAGGTTTAATTATTAGTTTTAGTTCATTTATATCCCTTTTCTTTTTAGGTGTGATAATATTGTTAGAAGTTTTAGGTGAAACATCAAGGGAGCTATCCCAACCTAGAGGTTCAATCCACTGAGTAGGTCACCCACCACCTAAGATTGTTTTCATGATATCATATACTTGGGAAGGATTGAAAAAAATTCACATTGGTGAAAATTAGATAAAAAATAGTTATATCATGCTGAGTGGGACCAAATTTGAAAAAGGCTATTGAAAATTAATGTTGGTCTTGGTGAATTTATAGTTGTAATACCCTACTTGATGCAACATTTGGTGACTCCAACAAGTTCTTAGCTCTTGATTTTATATTTTCAAGTTATTTTTCATGCCAAAGGTGATAAAAAGGTTAAGGGAAAAATTTATTCATATTGAGTTTGTTTAATTAACTTTATTTTCATTCAAGAGAAAGATATTTCTCTATACTCTTCCTTAAACCAAGACACCTAGAAGAAAGCTTCATTTAAAATATACTCCAAGCTTTCTAAAGGATATAAATATAGATATAAACCTGAATTTTGTGCCCTTAAATGGTGGGTCTCATATATACCTTGCACAATATGATAAAATCCCTATGGCAGCCCTCAATAGTGTCCCATACTTTAGTGGAGAGAACACTATTACACCCATTGAGTATATAATAGATATGGCTAATTTTTGGAATATCTATAATGTCACCAAAGAAAATGTATCTATTATGTTATTAGAAATATAATTCAATGGAAAAGATTTGGATTAGTATCAGACTTTGGTTTCTAATTATATCAACTCATGGGATGAATTGGGAGAGAATTTGTGTAAAAGGCTTGAAGACAAGAGTGATCATTTGTCACTAGTTGAATAATTGACTACTATCAAGAGTGATCCATAATAATTAATGTAAGACTTTAATTCTATGTTCTAAAAGACATGGGATAGGATCCTAATTCTTATGATACCCACTCCTAATTATGCATTCCTATATTATCTCAAGGTATTGAATAGTGACATAGTTTTTATCATGCAATCCATGGGAGGAGATACCTTATCAAAAGCCTATGACATTATCATCAAAGATGAAAATTACCTCATATAGTCTGGAAATATATCCCCAAGACCTCTCATGACATTTTTTTCTGATATACATCCTACTACTCCCATTTTTGTTCCCATTTCTACATTAACCTATGATAAATTATCTATTCCTAGTTAACAAAGTAAAGCAAGTGATGAAGAGAGAACATTAATCAAGAACCTTTTAAATGATATGGAATTTATAAATATACATATAAATAATTACTTTATACCCTATCAAAATCCATACCAATCTAATCAGTCATTTCATTCTAATAGGGTACTTTTCCAAGGCAATTATCAAGGGCAAGGTAAAATTAGAAATGTGAGAGCATATAGTAGCTACAATCCCAATGTTGCCTCCACTACTAGATACTTTGTACCTACAAAAAAAAAATCGGTTCAAGATAATTATTTGTCTTCTCAATGGGATAAACCTGCTAATTATCCCTCTAATCAAGTTGAAGTGTTTAGTCAAGCTTGTATGTCACAAAATGGAACTATTCCTTTTCTGACAAAAGTTGAAGTTTCAAATCAGGTTATGAAAAATGGATAAAAAGTTCAATCCAATTCTATATTGGTCAATTGGAAAGAGGAAGAGTGTTGGGTAATCAATAGATTGGGTGGTACAAGTAAGGTTTTTGATACTCCTATTACAACTAATATAAAGTATTAAAGGAGGTAAATTGATGATGCTCAAGAGATGGTTAAAATTATAGCCACTATTCCCTATATGTATCAAGTAATAAGAGATATTAATTTAACACATAAAGCCCAATAAAATTAGAGAAATAAAAATGTGAAGGGTACTTTCATTACCCAAACTATGTAGCCTCAAAATAATATGGTAGCTCCTAGAGGATAACCATGAGTTAGTAGCTCTTACATCAATATTATATACAAAATGAAGAAGGTGAATGCAACCATTCCTATGTGGGATACATTATATATTCTTTAACAAAGCTAAATAATTTAATATGAATTATATCTTAGCTTTGCAAAGACATCAACTAGAAGAGAGAGTTAATTTTCACAAACAATCCTACACCTACTATTAGGAAGCCAAGCAAAGATGGTAATCCACATATTTTTTATGTTTTAGTGATCACTGGAGATTGCCTAGTACATTATTATATGATAGATAGTGGGTAAAGTAGCTCAGGGATGCCCAAAAAATATATGATAATTTAAGCATATAGTATGATCCTTATGCTAAAGGTGTATTGTAATTAGATGGTTTAGCTACTAAGACCATGGGTGTGATCAAAGTTTTGAGACTTATTCTTAATTATTTCCTAATTTATATATTTCTTAGGATGTGGTTGTAGTAGATTTACCACAATAATTTTCTCTTTTCTTGTCAAGAGATTTCACTACCAAGATTGGAGATTACTTATCATCTAATTGGTCATACTTAGCTTTTAGAACTAGATATGGAACTAAGGTTACAATAAATTCTAAACCTATGTATAATTTACATATTTATACATATAATCCAAAAATTTTTAATGTAAATTTCACCATCATTGATGAGGAGGATCATTCTAATGATCAATAACCAACTGTTCCTCTTGAAGACAGTAAAATATTTTCCTTAATGAGGGGGGGGGGGTAGAAAATCATGAGTATGATACATATAGAGGTGTTTAAGAAAATGGTCTTGGTGTCTATTGTTTTCATTAAGAAATTACATCCATACCATTTTTATAATACAAGTGAATATAGTGATGTCTTATGTAAATTATTCTTTAATGGCTCAAGGAGCAAGAATGGAGTAGGGTAAGTATTATGCTAGTTTCTCTATCAATGAAAGGTACTATTATGAAATTAGATTTTAGTTTAGTTGTATGTGTAATGTATCCAAGTATGAGGATCTTATATATGGGCTTAAATGGGAAAGAGAAAAGGAGTGAAGCAAGTACAATATTTTGGTGATAGTGAACTAGTTGTCCACCAAGTAAAAGGTAAGAGTGCTACTAAAAATCCATTGTTGAAGTCCTAAAATCATAGATTATGGGACCTTATAGAATATTTTGAGGCCTTAAACATCCAATTATTTATAAGGGAAGATATTAAACATGTTGATAGGCTAGATTTAGTTTTATCTCAACTTGACATCCCTAATGATGTTAAGAACACAAAAACTCAGCCACATATTATGGTGGTAGTAAGGCCATTAAAATCAGATAATGATGCCAATTGGGAAGAGTTTGAGTGTGATAAACAAATATAATGTTTATTTAAAAAATAATCTGAGTTTTATTATAAAAACAAGGCCAAATTATAACACCAATATGGATACCAAATTGTACAATTGAGGTTTAATAAGCTTCCCAAAGGGCTGGTTACTTTTGAGAACATATTTAATGGAACTGATAAAAAAAGGGATAAAGTAATAATACATATGAAAGAGGAAAATAATGAGAGGGTATTTATATTCAAAAAAATATTCTTAAACTTGGAAAATTATGTACTTTAGCTGAAAGAGTTGCATTTGTTGAGTTATGTAGAGAATTTTTTGATGTCTTTACTTGGGAATATAGTGATATTAAGGGGTTTGATCCCACATTAGCCCATCACACTATATAATTTGATCCAAATTACAATATTTTAATCCAAATACAAAGGCATATTAATCCTAAATTTGAGATGCTAATGAGAAAATATATAACCAAGTTGATAGAATCAAGTATCATTTTCCCTATCAAGCACTCTTCATGGGTTGCCAACCTAGTTCCTTTGAGAAAGAAGAGTGGAGAGATAATATTATGCATGGATTTTAGAGAAATGAATAGGGTGTCATTAAATTATAATTATCCCTTACCTTATATGGACAAAATTCTTCAAGTGGTTGAGGTTTCTCAATTCTTCTCTCTTTTGGATGGCTATTTAGATTACAACCAAGTCTTGGTGAAAGAAGATCAATATAAGATGAATTTTAATACTAAATGGATAAAATATTAATAATATAATTAAATTTTGGATATATCATGTAGGGTATACATTTAAAATATCCATGGATATGTATTTTCAAGTTTTGATGAGTTAAATGGTGCAAATCTATCTTGATGACATAACAATTTTCTCCAAGAATGCTAGTGATCACCTAACTCATCTTAGATTGATTTTTGAAAGGTGTAGACAATATGAAATATCTAAAAATACTAGGAAATGTGTTTTTGAACTTTATTAGGGCAAGTTATCATGCCATATTATCTCCAAGGATGGGATTTTTATAGATCCTAAAAGGGTGCATATTGGCTTTGTCTTTGCCCAAGCATAAGAAAGGTTTTAAAATTTTTATTGGGGAAATAAAATTTGTGACAAGGTTTATACATTTTTTTTATAACCTTTTTAATCCTATTAAAACCATTTTTAATAATCACCAAGCCTTTATTTGGATTAAGTAAGGAAAAAATAGTTTTGAAGCCATTAAGACAACCATTACACAAGCACCAACATTGATTAATCCTAATTTTTTAGAGGATTTATTATTGTATGAATTTGATAACCTTGACACCATTTCATCCTTGTCAATGTAGTAGAATAGTGAAGTTCTTGATTGGCCCATTGCATTATTTATTCAAGGGCTAAAAGAGTATGAAGATATATACACCTTCATTAAGAATCAAGTGTTGTCAATCATAAAGAGCCTTAATAAGTTTAGGCATATGGTGTTTAACAATAATATTAATGTCATGGTGATGAACCCAAGCATAATATACTTAATTTTGAATAAGTATTTGAATGAAAAGAGGGATGGATGGATAACCAAAGTCATGGAGTATGATGTGGAGATTAAGTTTGCTAAATTGGTAAGAGGAAGAGGGCTATGTTAACACTTGTTAATAGACCTTCAAGAAGAAAAAGAGGTTATTTTGGGATTTAAATATGATCCTAATGCAGATTCACCTTCGTTATCTCCAACTTAGACACAAAATATGGTAAGATTACTTCAAATAGGTGAATGGCCTATAGGTTTGGATAGATTAAAAATAAGATACTTTTTGCAATATATACCTTATGTTCTTATGGATGGGGTTATTTTTAGAAGGTATCCTAATGGTATGTTGTTGATATGAATTGAAAGTGATTAAATTTACAAATATATTGGAATAATTCCATTATGGACCAGCTTGGAGGCAACTTTGCACCTAAGACAATAATAACAAAAGTAATGAGGGATGGGTATTATTGTCCTAGTTTATTTAAAGGCTCCTATTCATAGGTAAGGATGTGTCTAAAGTATGGATTTTTCATAGGTAAGAAAAGGATTTTATCCCTTAATCTTAACCATATCAAGTGAATTAACCATTCATGTAATAGGGTCTTGATTTCATTGGCATGATAAATCCACATTCAAGTACTGGCCATAGTTGGGTGCTTACAGCAACTGATTATTTCACAAGGTGTGTGGAAGCCATACATTGTAAGGAGGATAGTGATAATTTAGTTATTTACTGCTATAAATGCATAATGACCATATTTGGAGTTCCTTAAATAATAATTTTTTATAATAATTTAGCGTTTAGTGGTGCAAGAATAATTGAGTGGACTCTTAAGAATGGCATTTATCTAAGTTCTTATTCTAATTATTACCCTCAAAGAAATTGGATAGATGAGTATACTAATGATAAATTGATTAAAATTATTAATAGGATAATATTACGGCACACAATATTGAGGATAACTCTATGGGATTATAGGATTACACCCAATAAGGATATTGGAAACTCACCCTACATGCTTGTATATGGGAGAGAGTCCAAGATACCTAACTCTCTTGAATGACCATACCTTAAACTAGATCATCAACTTGAGATGATGGAGAATGATCCTATGGAGATAATATTGATTGAATTAATGGCCTTAGAGGAGACAAGAAATCATGCTATGCACACCATGGAGTATCACCAAGCCTAAGTAAAGAAGACCTTTGATAAGAGAGATGTTTCAATAAAATATCAAGTGAGAGATATTGTGTTGAAATGGGATGAAGATAGAGCCAAACCTAGTAATCATACCAAGTTTGAAACATTTTAGAGTGGGCCATATGTTTTCATTTATTACAAAGAACACAATGTTTTTTAACTTGCAAGACTTGATGGAGAAGAGTTGAGTATCCCAATCAATGGGATACATTCAAAGACATGATTTTAAGGTTATATTTGTGATTTTTTACATAGTAGAGTAGGTATTTATTTTCTCTAAGTGCTTATTACACATGTTGCTTATTTTATTTTGGTTGTTCTTCTTCATTTAAGTGTCTTGTGATATGTGTGTGTGTATGTGGTGTGTGTTGAGTGAGGTTATTTTTTATTTTATTTCAAGGCTATTGGCAAGTCTAATTTTTAGTTTGACTTCAAGTCAAATTGCATTTATGACCCCATAACCCAATCGATTGTCAAGGCCACTAGTATAGATGTATAACAAACATGCAATCCTAGGAGTTCTCTAAAGATGTTAGCTAAAATTTGGCCACCATGAATGGGAGTCATTCAAAAATTTGATGTATTTGACCTTAAATTTGTTGATAGACATTATGAACATCTTGTATTAGTCATTAATGATCTAGGATGATAGGTAGTGTGTCTTCCTTGGAAACTTACAAGGTCATTCAGGATGGTCTAGTTGGTAGTCAAGTCAAGTCATTTTGTCTTGTCATCAAATAGTCACTATTTATAGTCTTCATTATGTATTTATCACTATTTAAGGTAAGTTTGAAAAATTTAAGGTTAAGTGTGAAATCAAGTCCATGAGGAATCATGATTAAGGAGATCAAGTGGTGACCCTTCCAAGATAAACATGATCTAAAGCTAACCAAATGAGTCAAAGAAGTAAAACTAGTAAGTTGATCACATTATTTTAAGCAATTTAGAGAGTTTAAGGTTTTTTTTGACAAGATTAAGGTATTTCATTACTTTAGTCTTATTATGTATTCCAATATTGAGATAAAACTTACTAGTAAATAACAAATCTGAAGGTTTTGTCCTTCAATAGTGATATTTTAAAGTCATCTAAGACCTTGGTAATGATATCATGATGTACATGTATTTACATACTCTCTAAGTGTCTTTAATAGTTGCTTTGTAATGTTTGGACTTGTTTGTAACTACCATTAGTCATTTCTAATGGAAAACCGAGGAGTTATTATAATATTTTTAGGAAAAAAGAGATGGGAAACATTTTAACACACTTATCTACATTTTTACAAGTTAAGGGATGCTGAAGAGCCACCTAGTTCACCATCTCCAACAATTCTAAAAGGTATAATAGTTATATTCTTGAAGAAATCAAGATTTTGGAAGCATTTAACAAAGGGTTTATGTTGATGTAAAACATACAAACTCTTCTATGGGTCCCCTTGGTCTTCTAAAATCCAAATCCATGTAAAACATGGAACTATTGAATCAAAAAATGAAAAAACCAACTCCATTTATTTGTTAGGTTTCTTGGTAGCTCAAGATAGTCATTTTTCCCTTGATAATTTGAGGAGAGAGAAATTTGGAACCCAATATATTGGACATAGGATTTGAACCTAATACCCTTCCACATTATGTAATTTGTTATTTGGTTAGGTTCCTTAACTTTATGAATAATCATTAATAATTTAAGGTGTATAAAAAAGACTCAAAACCCCACCAGGGTTAGTTTTCTTCAAATGTAGGGTCCTGAAGCTAGATGAATGCATGAGAATGATTTATAAGGGTATCTTGAGCCCTTCTTGACCCATTTAATATCATTTTATTATTATGGCATATAATTTCAACCTTGTGGGAGAGTTATTTAGGCCCTCCAACTCCCAATCATAATATTTGAACAACATCAAGCTATAGGTATCCTATGGTGAGGTTGAAACTCAAGAGAAGGCTAAATTCCTCTTGATAGATCACCTAGATTAATGCTTCTACAAGGAAAATGGATAGAGTGGGTGTAAAGGGTCACTAAGAGAGATAAATGGGGTGATCCAAAAAATTTATTGGGATTCACATAAGTATGAAATAAACACTGATGTAGCACAAAACAATCCTTGCTCACACAACCTCACAAACTAGATAACTTTCATAATTGTTTCATAACTAGGCTCACCAAGCAATGAATGAAGCAAAGAGGAATTCTAAGATTCACATCAAGCATACATTAATGGAAGAAAGAGCATAAGTTCAAATCTAAAACTAACTTGGAACTACCTAAAAATAAGTAAGAAAGAAGGACAATGAACATGGAAGACACTCCTTCATAAGGACATGCAAAAGTTTTCTAAACATAATTTAGAGGTGAGAGATAGGTAAAAATTATCTTTATTTCTTCAAGAGGTCTTTCATACAAATTTTCTATAGGGGTTTTCCATGTCAAACTGAAAGTCTCCTTTTAATAATGGGGAAGAAATGGGAGATATAGGAGAAAAAGGAGAAGAGAGAGAGGAGAAACATGCAATAAAAAATCAATACATGAGCTAAAACCACCCTCCATGAATTCTCATCCACATTTTAATCAATTAGTGCTAATCCTTCTTCAACAAATTAACCTTCATTATCTCCAATAGCCTTCAAGCGCTCACATTGGCTTAGAAACACACTAGAAGATATAAATTATTGAGGATGATGATGAAATGATTCAATAAGAGGAAAAGTATCCAAAGACTTTGAAACTTGTATTTAATGCTCCATCTGCACTCTCCAACCACCAAACTTCATCCTGATATGTTCTTTACATTATTAGACAGTCACTTGAACTCATTTATCTAGTGTCCCTTCTAATACTCCTTTCATAATCAAACCTTTGCCCTTAATCTAAACCCTGAACATAGGGCCACTATAAATGAAAACTAATTCCCTTGTTGGTTTTCATATAGTAATAATTTCAATGAAGGTCCATAGACATTGTGATTTAATGGCAAACAAGACATAAAATTCAAAACCCAAAACAAACTTCAAAACCTGATTAAGTAGACCTTTGCATAGAACTAAAATTTAATGGTGGTAGAATTTTTTTTTGTATTTTTTATGGTAATCCAAATTGTATTTTTATCTCATATCCATACATGTAAGATTAGGTGGAAAAATCTTTCAATCTAACATGTTTGTCTATGTGGCATTTGTTGCCACGTTGTTGCTTATTTATTTTTAAAATATATATGACTATCATCACTTTAGACACATGTCTTCATCTCGTTCCCCCTAGAAACTTGATCAAATTTTCTCCATTGATCTCCTTAGGAGTATTATAACCTTGAATTTCAATGTTATCCATTGACCTTTGATATGTATCTGAGATTGTGACACTTGAAAACCCTGTGTGACTTATGTAAACCCTGTTATTAGTCTCCATCTAGTTGACATGATTATACCATGTGGTGGCCTTACGTGCAATCTAGGATATTTTTACATAATGACCTAATTTTCACTATCAATCTCCTCTTGCATGGTTGAATGTGCACTATAGATCTCCATTTACATGATTCAATACACAACGTAGATCTAACTTAACTTATTGAATTCATTCTATCACCTACATTCCATTGATCCTTAATCTAATCAAGTGATATTTCAAAACTTGGTAGACCTATAATCAATTCATACCTTGTTTAATATTTTTAAATCCAAATTGTTATTTCTTGTGGCTGTAATTTGACATCCCCTGGCATGTCCCACACTGCTAGATCATTTTTGAAGGCTTAAATCTTGATATTGGAAACACACCAAGACACTAAAATTGTAGGAGATATTCATGGAAAAAAATACATCATTTTCATGTAATATTTAAACTTTAGTTAACTTCCCAAGTACACTTATCAAATGCACAATCAAACTAACCTATTCATTCCTGCATGATGTGCTAAGATAGTCTGGTTCCTCTAGGCTTGTGATAATAATATTTCTATGTTCAAAATGACACTAGGAGACATTGAAAATTTACCAAACACCTATGAGATTTAAAAACATATTTATTACCTTAATAACCTATAGGGGATGGCCTTCACTTGTAATTTTAGACCTATTCTTAAAAATCACCAAATTCACACTTTAATCTTGCTTAAAGTGTTTCAAAATCTTACAAGTGACATGTGATAGGGTCATGAGGTCTATCATCACCTTCCAAAATTGGATCACCCACTAAACTAGGACTATAATTAGTTTATCACACCACCTCCAAGCAAAAGTTTTGTATGTAGGCCAATTTTGGCCAACATTTCTAATGACCTCCTAGGATTACATACCCTTATGTAACGTATTAGTTACCTTGTCTGATCCAATGGGCATATAGGGTCACAAGTATTTCTTCATAGCTAATATGAAATTGATACAAGGATTCCCATTTCTAAAATCCTCCTCTTGAATTAATAAGGACAATAAGAAATAAAACTAACCCTGTGCCTAAGGTACTTAGGGAAGGGAAACACACAACTAAAAATATGGGCACAAAGCACTTAAAGGAAAAAAACAAAATTTACTCTATTATGTACAATATATACAATGGTTTAAAACTCTTATAATAGAAATGATTTAAATTAATCTCATTGACTAGGATGGGTAATACCTCTCCATCTAGCTGGGTAAGATAAAAAGCATTATGTTATTTGCATCCATGGATCAAGTAAGGGACACTCTAAAAGCTATCAAACTTGGTATGGTTCCTTGGTTTAGACTTATTTGAATCGTACTTGAGGATACGATCCCCTTATTTTTATTCCTTTACTATGGATCTATTTTCAAAGGCTTTCTTGACTTCATCTTCATGTGACTCTACTATCTTCATTGCAAGGTCCCTTGCTTCTTCAAGCTCCATAAGATCTACCATCCTCATGCTCATAGGATAACTCTCCATCAACTCAATCTTATGGGATAACTCCAAGGTAGGAAACTCAAGAGAGATGGGTAATTTGGATTCCCTTCCATACACAAGGATAAAAGGTGAGTTGCTAATGGCAACTTTGGGAGTTGCTATATCAACCCATAAGGTTATCCTTAACTTTGTGTGTCACACTCTCTATTTCTTTTCCATAGTCCTCTTGATGATCCTTATCAAGTTTTCTTTATTAACTCTACCAATCCATTACCTTGGGGGTAGTAATTTGAGGATGTACTAAGGTAGATGACCAACTAAAAGTGCCCACTCACTTGTCTTCATACCAAAAAATGCTAAGGCATTATCTAAAATTATTATTACTGGTACACTAAACCTCATTACTATGTTATCATAGAAGTCCAACATTGTTGATTCATTAGATTCTTTAAGGGAAACTACCTTCATCCATATGGTGAAGTACTCATTAGTAGTGAGTACCCATTTGTGTCTTAAATTAGAAGGTGGATTGATAATTCTTAAAGAATCTAAAATCCATTGTATGAAGGCTTATTTTACCTAGATTGGGTTGAGAGGAAGTGCTGCCAATCTTTGCTTGCTTGTAAAGAGAGAAAACTTTTGAGAATTTCTCACACATGCATAGACATCCTTGAAGAGGATGGGATATTAATAATTATCTCTCATAACCTTAGCTATTTTAGTACTTGGAGAAAAATGGCCACCTACAGACCCATCATGGAATTGTTCTAAGATCCTATTCACTTTATCATTATCAATGCACCTTAGAAGCACTCCATTGAGGTATCTTACGAATAAAACCCCATCAACTAATGCATAAGGTATGAAATGAAGTCTAAAACACCTTATCTTTACCTTATTCATACTTTGAAGGAATCCACTTGTCATTAATAAGTGTGTCATATCTTGGATCTAACTAGTATGAGGTGGAGGTACATCTATTTGTAAGTTATCTTATGTCACCAAGATAACCTATTTATCTCCCTGAAGGTCATGAAATATGTTCTCACATAAACCTTTGCCTCTCACTAGCATAGTGACCTTGATCTCCACATCATAATCTATAACATTGGTAATCTAACCATCCCTATTCTCATTCAAGTATTTATTAAGAATGAAGTCCCTCACTCTAAGATGAGACACCATGAGATAGATTTTGATATTGGAGAGCATTGGTCTAAACTTTTTGAGGCTTCTTAAGGATGTAAAGACTTGATTTTATAAAAAATTATACCTTACCTCATACCCTTTAATCCCTTGACTAAAAAATGCAATTGGATACTCAAGTCCTTCACCATTATTTTGCATCAACATAACTAATATATTGTCAATATTGGCAAAGGTATAAAATATGAAATCCCTTGAAAAATCAAGATTCATGAGTGTGGGTGCTTGGGAAATGGCTTGCTTTATAGGTTTGAATTTTGCTTTACCTTCATTGGTTAAAGTGAAAACTTGGTTTCTCTTTATCATGGAAATGATGGATTTGACCAAATTGGAAAAACAAGGTTTAAACCTTATCACAAAGTTTATTTTCCCAAGGAAACTCTTGAGTCCCTTCTTGTGCTTGGGTAAGGATAATGCCAAGATGGTACTTATTATATTAGGGTCAATAGATAATCCACAGTTTGAGATAATATGTCCCAAGAGTTTTCCCTCATGGACAACAAACACACATTTCTTATGATTCGATGAGATCCCATATTCTCTACATCTTTCAAAGATCAATCTCAGGTGATCCAATTGATCACTAGCCTTCTTTGAGAAAATTGTTATGTCATCTAAGTAGACAAACACCATCTAATTTAACAAGACATGGAAATCCATGTCCATGCATCTTTGAAAATTATCCCCAACATTTGAAAAGATAGAAGGTAACTTATGATAAGCATATGTGCCCCACTTTGTGGTGAAGGTAATTTTATATTGGTCATCTCTTACCAACACCTATTTGTATCATGAGTACCCATCCAAAAGAGATAAGCATTATAAAATAGAAACCATTTAAAAGAATTGATCCATGGATGATAAGGGGTAATGGTACTTCAAAGAGAACCTGTTCAACTCTCTAAACTCAACACACAACTATATCTCCCCATCCTTCTTCCTCATAGGTATCAAGTTGGTTACCCATGAGGAATGCTTGATGGGAAATATGATATTGGATTAAATAAACTTATTCAATTATTTCCTCATAAGATATTCAATTTTGGGGTGGAAAGGCCTTTGATTCTACATAACAGGCTTGGTTTTGGCCTCCAACTCTATAGTGTGTTGGGCTAGCTTTGGATCAAAGCCTCTCAGATCATTGTATTCCCAAGTAAATATGTCTAAATATTCCTTACAAAGTTTAATGAAATCATGCCTTTCAGCCTTAGTGCTTACCTTTCCAAGCTTTAGGAGCCTGTACTTGAGGATAAGAACTCTTTCATAGTTCTCCTCATCAGTTGACATCACCACCTTATCTTTCCTCATATGATCTTCCTCATGGAAAAAACCTTCAAGGGTGACCAACCATTTAATAAGTTTATTAAACCTCAGCTAAATTTTTTTATCCTCATATTGATGTTGAAATTTACCTTGGTTTATTGAGGAAAACTCTACTTCCTACTATAAAAAGCAAGTAATATGCCTGTCATTGTCAAAGACTTGCCAATGAGCTTTATTACATAGAAATAATGGTCTTACCACCACTTTAACATGTGGTTATACTTTGGACTTATTCAACTCATTTGGGTGTCAAACTGAGCTCCCGTAGTTTCCAATCTATGAACATGATGGATTTGGTTCTTTGGCACTACTTGGTTATTGAAGGACTCAAAGTCTTCAACTGTATCCCACACTCTATGTTTATAGGATTTCATCAAGGGATTCTTTGTGATGTTTTAGCCTCTGACCTAATGCATGATTAGCTCACTATCCCTCTATAATTGTAACTACTTGATTCCCCTTTTATTATCCCATTAAAGGTCATAGATAAGGCCCTTATACTCAACTAAATTATAAGAGAAACTAAATTGAAACCTATAAGATGAGAAGTACTTATCATTGGAGGGAGATATTAACATCACACCTATACCTACTCTATGTTTGCTCCTTGAGACATCAAAGAATAATTTACACAAACCACTAGTATCTTCCTATGGCCTAGTGAGGGATGGAATGGACTCATTTTCCTCATATAAGAAATAGACTCCCATGTCTCTTTCCTCAACACCATATAAAATTTCAATTAGCTAATTTTCACTCCATAACTCATCCAAGAACATATTAGGTATCCCCTCAGGTTAAGTGTCTAGTTCTTAACCAACTAGGTGTTCATCTTCATCAAGAATGTTGAAATTTATGTTTGGGATATTTGGCCTATAAGGCTCAATGTGAAATTTTACAATAGGTTTAGCTTTAATAGACACCTTGGTTCCATACCTCATCTTGAAAGCCATTCAAGACTAATTTGCTACTAGATAACCCCCAATTTTGGCTATGAAGTATCTAGATAAACATAGAGAAAAATGAGGAGGCACATCTAGTATCAACACATCTTGAGACACTAAAACACTAGGATAAGCATGTAGGGTCATGTTGAGACATTTGATAATACCAACTAGTTTTGTGGAAGATCCATCAAGCTGTAAAACTCCCTTAGATTAGGGTTCATATTTCAAACCAAGCTGATATGCTATTGACTTTGGCATCACTAAAGTACTTTCCCCACCATATACCATGTAATTATGTAACAAAGAATTACCAATGATTAAATTTTTTTAGAAGGAGTAGGTTTGATAATTTGACTTCCCTTCATTAATTCCCTTGGAAGCATTTATTAGAACCATGTTTTCCTTGCTTGGTAGCTTCTTAGAAACATTGATCTTTAATAAACCCTCTTGAAGGATATCTACTTGACTAGGCATAGAAAGCATGTCCCACATTGGCACACTCACATTTGAATTTTTCATTTGTTCAACAATATTGATGGGTAAACCACCAAATTTTGCTTGTGCTTTAGGAATTCTAAGATTCACATAAAGAATACATTAATGGTGGAAAGATCATAATTTTATACTTGAAACTAACTTGAAAACATATAAAATTAGGCAAGAAAGAAGACAATGGACATGGAAGACACTCCTTCATAAGGTCATCATGTACAAGCTTGCTAAACACAATTCAGAGGTGAGAGATAGGTAAAAATTATCTTTATTACTTCAAGAGGTCTTTCATACAAATTTATGATAGGGTTTTTCCTTGTAAAATGAGATTATACTTTTTAAAATGGTGAATAAATGGGAGATATAGGATAAAAATGAGAAGAGAGAGAGGAGAAACACGTAATCATAAATCAATAAATGAGCTGCAACCACATTCCATGAATTCTCACCCATATTTTGATCAATTAGCACTAATCCTTCTTCAACAAATTAACATTCATTAGATCTAATAGCCTTCAATCCCTCTCATTATCTTAGAAACACACTATAAGATAGAAATTTTTGAGGATGATAATGACATGATTCACTAGAAGAAAAGTCTCCAAAGACTTTTAAACTTGTAATGAATGCTCCATCTATACTCTCAAACCACCAAAATTCATCTTGATATGTTCTTTACATTATTAAATAGTCACTTGAACTCATTCATCTTGCATCCCTTATGACACTCCTTTTTAATAAAAACTTTACCCATACTCCAAACCTTGAACATAGGTCCACTATAGATGAAAACCAATCCCCTTATTGGTTTTCATATAGTCATAATTTCAATGAATATCTATAGACACTAGGCTTTAATGGTAACAAGACATAAAATTTAAACCCTAAGATAGACTTCAAAACCTAATTGAATGTAACTTTGCATAAAATTAAGATTTAATGGTGGAATATGAATTTTTAGTATTTGCTCTGGTAACCCAGATCATATTTTGATCTCGTATCCATACACGCAAGCTTGGATGGAAAAATCTTTTGATCTGACATGTCTACCTATGTGGAATTTCTTTGTCATGCTGATACTTATTTAATTTTAAAATATATATGACCATCATCACTTTGGACATGTGTCTTCATCTATTTCCCCCTGGAAACTTGATCAAATTTTATGTATTGATCTCTTTGGGAGTCTTCTAGCCTTGAATTTCAACATTGATTGTTGATCTACATCTAAGATTATAACACTTTGCAGTCTTATATGCCTTCTATGGACCCTACTATCAGTCTTCATGTAGTTAATGTGCTTACACCACATAGTATTCTTGTGTGTAATCTAGAATATTTTGACTTATTGACTTGATTCACACCATCAATCTCTTTTTGCATGGTTGAACATGCACTATAGATATCCATCTACATGATTGAACATGCATCATGGATCTATCTTGACTTATTGACTTCATGCTATCACCCATGTCCCATTGATATTTAATTTGATTAAACATGATTTTGAAACTTGTTATACCTATGATAAATTTGAACCTTATTGAATATTTTTTAAATAAAAATGACTATTTATTATGGCTTTAATTTGATGTCCCCTAGCATGTCCCACACTACTAGATCATTTTTGAAGGATTAAATATTGATATAGGAAACACACCAAGACACCAAAATTGTAGGGGATATTTACAGAATAAAATAAACCATTTTCATGTACACCTTCAAATTTGGTTAACTTACCAAATACATTTATCAAGTGCATAGCCAAATTGACCTATTCATTCTTACATGATGTGCTAAGATAGTCGAGTTACTCTAGGCATGTGATAGTCATCTTTCTCTCTTCAAAAGGACACTAAGAGGCATTATAAATTTACCAAGACACCTCTAATATTTAAAACCATATTTATTACTTTAATAACCTATATGGGATGGCCTTAACTTGTAGTTTTAGACCTGTCCCTTAAAATCATTAAATTCACACTTTAAGCTTGCTTAAAGTGTTTTAAAAGCTTACAAGTGACATGTGAGAGGGTCATGAGTTTTGTCCTCTCCTTCCACCATTGGATCACCCAATCAACCAAGAATATAATTGGTTTCTCACACCACATCTAGGCAAAAAAAAATTATGTAAGCCAATTTTGTCAAATAAGTTTATCAAGGTTTTTCATGTTCATGTTTAGTGTAGTGTCCAATAGTCTTGTTTTGCTAGTTTGAATAAGATAGTCAGGTTGTAGTAACTGTGAGGTGTTTTAGGTGAATATAATGGATAAAATGAGATGTTTAATATTTTATCCAATCCCATTAATATATATCAAACTTAGATAGGCACCATTATATGCATGTAATTTAATAAGGGAAGGAAAATATGCATGCAAAAGCTGAATTGTTTGAACTAATAGTTAGGGTGGAGAAACCTTGCCAAAAAAATGAGTGTTTTTATTATCCAAGGTAAATTTAATGATAATTAACATACCAAATATACATAAAAATCATGCTCATGAGTTTTGATAAATGATATTCCATTGTATTTAGATATCCAACAGTCCTCCTTCTACCCTAGTCCAAAGAGAATTTGTGAACCTATAGGTTTACAGACCTGTAGGTCAATATTGGTGTCAAATATTAGCATATGAGATTTAAAATGGTATCTAGAAAAAATGATAGTGTATCTCCATTCCTTTAAAAAATATATAAAATCTTGGTGATTCAACCTTCTTAGATCCATGGTGAATAGATAAATCTCAAAGAAATTCCAAATAATATAAACAAGCACAATCATGTTTCTACAGGAAACTAGCATCTAATTTGTTTTAAAGGACTTAATATTAACCTTATCAAAACCATACCTGATATCTTCAATTATCTAAAATAGTGATGAAGGATCAATCTCTTAACTCATTTTGTATCCAATTGGATTGTGTAAGTTAAGTTGGACTGTGTAAGCCTAAAAGAAGACTGTGAGAGTTCTAAGTTGGTGCTCCAGGTGATTTAGACTCAATTAAGTGTATAAAAGGGCCTAATTTTTTTTAAAACATTTACACATAATCTTATAATTGGTTAATTTAACTCAAAGAGGACTAAACAAGATAAAAGAGAATAGTTTTTACTAAATTGCCACCTACATGCCTATAATAGGCAGTAGGACAAAAGAGTATGTTGATCATGGTTGTTCAAGGGTATGAGAATATGTAAATAGGTAAAAATAAAATTTTAGTGATATTTTTAATAGGAAAAAACACATAAATAAGACTTTTTTAGACTATGAGAATCAACTTGACAAACCTATAGTTAGAATACCTAAATGACTACATGCATGCTTGCCTATGAGTGTGCATTTTGTGTGTTGAATGTGAATTTTGGAGGTCATTTTATTTGTGATAGGTCCAAGGATTTATTTTGAAATATTTTAATAAGTGTGAAGGATGTGAAAATTTTAGACATCCAATTCTTAACACCATTTATGTTAAAATTGTCAATCTTACTCAAATTGCACTCAAATACACATTTTAGGTCAAAATCCATAAAACACCCTAAATGGTTCAAAATTGTAGCTTAAAAGTGATAGTTTAGGTCAAAGTATCCATAAATAGGGTAATTAATTTTATAGGCTATTTAACTTTGATCAATTCATTTCAAGTCAAAATGATGATTTCACCTTTTGTGCTTTGGATCACTCATTTCACCTAAATTCATTGGTACAAGCCACATACCTTTATTATTTTGTGTTGAAAACATAATTAATGGAAATATGGTTTTGATTCATCTAATTTCACCTTATAATTCTTCCTAAGTCAAATTACAACTCAGTAATATGACTATCTGTCCATATTGATTAATTGAGGGCCAATTTTCAAATAATTACACAAATGTTGATTAACCTTATTTAAGGTTAATTAATCCAAATCAAGAGCTTAAGTGGATTTTGAATGAGAGTTGTTTAATATTTTAAATTTTAAATTGATTTATATTAACTACAACATTAGGTGACATCATTTATTGGGAAGACATCCCTAGGCCATAAATACCACAAATATCAAGATTATAGATCACGCATGCCTAGTTAATGCCTCCCATGCCTCTTTAATGCTTATTTATCTTGAGGATATTTATGATTTTAATTAAAAATATTAGTATTATATATGGCTACACATCTCAATATTGAGATGGATGATCATGGTTGATCCTGACCAATCTCAAAAATCTATAAATAAAGAGGCCATAGACATGAATTTTAAGTTTGAATATTATAAAGTTATAATGTTAAATTATTTCCACAATACTTTGCATTTGATCATTGATTTTTTTTTCAAGCTTCATTAATAGTATATTTTAGTGATTTGGAATCATGAGCCTAGGTTATATGGAGTGTTCTTGAGACATTGGAGGAGTTTACCACCTTTGTTGATAAAGATAAAGATGCTTGATAAAGGGAGAACATGCTTTTGAGCCACATGGGTATGGTGAATCCATTTGGGAAGGTAATATGATGTTTTATTTATTTAATTTATTTCTTGATATCCTTTTTAATTCCCATAGTAATAAATAGGCTTAGTTAGTTAGTTCTTAATGCATTTTTCATGATTTATGGACTAATTTTTGACTAGCTTGCTTTGTAATCCTCTCTACATGTTAGCATGCTCAGTGGGATGAGATGCATACCACACATGAAGAATATCATTATGAAAACTTAAAATCTTCATTTGTATCATTAAAACTCTTACAATTTTATTTTATAACTTTGTTTTATCATTTTTATTTGTCACAGGTTTACATAGTAACTGACGTCAGTTAGTAAAACCATCATCGATTGGCATAGCCATCATCAGTCACTATTGGTATAACTGATGTCAGTTAGATAACCATCATCAATTATTAATTTTAACCAATGTCATTTATAAAACTAATGTTGATCACTGTGTTTTTCTTAAAAACACAAACTTGAGAGCTAAATAGGCCAGTTTAAAATGCTTAGTTTAGGGTCATACAGACTCCATTTTGGATATATTTTTTTAAAACCATATGTTTTATCCTAAATTTTTAGAATTTGAAATTAGTTTAGCTTCAAGTTTCATAGTTTTTTCACAAAATTTTTAAAATATATTTAAAATGTTTCTAATCTAACATATTTACTTTTGGGGTGATGCCTTAAGAGTAGACAGGTAACCAACGGATTTCAAATTTGATAAATCATGTTATAGACCACCTTTTGAATGATTTTAAAATGAATTAGAAATATTATTTTGGTGATTAAGTGACATTTAATGTTATTAAATAAGTGTTATTAGAATTAGTTTTCAAAGTTACAAGTAAGACCAAGGGGTCAAGTGAACACCACCTCATTTTCTATTTGGGCTTAAAAAAAAACTCACCTTTCCAATTTTTTTGTAGTTACTTAGTTTCTTAAGTTATGTTTTATTTATAAAAAAGAGGGATTCCATATGTATTCTCTTCCATTTTCCCCCTTTAGGGAACCCTTAGAATCAAAAGTGCCATTCCTATTGCAAAAATCCTAGTACAAGGCTTAGAAAGAATGTCATCTAAAGCGCTCCCCAAAAACTCATTAAAGTTTGGGTGATCTTGAAAATGACCCTAAAGTCTTTCTATTTTATGTTTTCTTTATTTTTATGTAAACTTGGCTTATGAGGGGGATGCCATTACCTCCCATGAGTTATTTAGGGAAGCTTTGACCTGAGGTTTCTTCTCTTGACATTGACTTCACTTACTCCTTCTAAGTTACACATGGGATGCATCTGCATTTGGACATCGCACTACATTGAGCGAACAATAAGATGTAGTGGTTGTAAAAAGGACTAGAAATTTTTATAACTAGCCAATACTATGGTCACCCAATTTTTGTGCTTGTCTTTTACATTGTTTGACATGAAAGTCATTATGTAATTGATTCCCCTAAAATGATCAAAAACCAATTAGTTTTAGTCAACCCTATTTTGCCATACCCTTGATAGGATTTGGATGATTATACTTAGTGTATTTTGGTCATTATTTTCTTGGTATGATTTGAAGCTAAAACTTGTTTTTTTTTCATAAGCCATGTCAAAATCATGTATTTGAGTTAAGAAGGTGGTGTTATGCTGCCCAAATCATGTCACATCTTTTTTGCCTTTGAGTCTTTGAAACATAACAATTGACCACATCATTCGAGCATGATTACACCATTTAGATGCATAATTTATTTAAAGAACTTTTTTACCATTGTATCAAAAACCTTTTTTTCAAACCATGTCATGTATTCCATTTGGACCTTGTTTATGCATCGTTATGATGTCCACTCTTGTCTAGCTTGTTTGGTCCAATCCTAGTCTTTAACATTGCATTTTCAATTAACCTTGTCAACTTTGGATCCAAACATTGATTGATTTATGTTTAGGCCTAAATTTTTTGGGTTGGTACATAGATCTTTTTCTTTTGGGTTTCATAGCTTTGGTTAAATAATTACCCAATTTTGAACACTATTGATTGTTTATTTGTTCGAGTGTCTATCCTCATCATTTTTTGTGAATTTGTCTAGAAAAACATAACCTTTATTAAAAAACCTTTGATGTTAGACATTTGACGTTAGGTTATTTTATGCCAAATATTGGCACAAACTACTTTTGAGATGTAGCTTCACCCTTTCAACCAAGGTTGAACCTTTTGTAAATTAAACATCACTTTTCAGAGTTTACAAAACTTTAAGTCTTTCTATTTTCAGAGATTTCTTCATTAAATGTAGATATGTCTAGCTACACTTATGGTGCATTCATGGATAATCCAACTTATGATAGAATGGCTGTAAAAAATGAATTTTATGAATTTAGTCAAGACCCTACAGTGACAATATGGTTTGTGAGACATATTTCTATCCACCTCACAAAAATTAGTCATGAGAACACAGTCAAGATCTAACTTATGATCTAACTCATGATTGGAATAATTGGGTTTATCAAGAAGACTTGGATTCTTTGGCTTGTGTAAGTAATCAAACTTGACAACGTACCAAGATCACCATTTTAAGACCTCTTTTTGTTTGTATAAGAAATCAAACTAAAAAACATCCAGTCATCACCATTTTAGGATCTCCTCCTTTGGTTTGCACAAGCAACTAAACTGAGAAGTGTCTAGTCATTACCATTTTAGGATCTCCTCTTTTGGTTTGCACAAGTAACCAAACTAAGAAGTATCCATTTGTTACCATTCTTGGCTCATCACAAGTTGTTGATGAACCTATTGTTGAAGAACCTCCATTTGATGAACTAATTATGTTTGATCCCTTATTCAATAGTCTAATATTTGGAGAGTCCATTATTGAACCACAAACCATTATTACCACTAAACCAAATATTCACCACTTTAGAAATTTTGTGCTGATCTATAAGCCTAAAAAAAAACCATTACCTCTTTAAAAGCCATCTTATGAGGATCATAATGTGTTTAAAATTGATCTTTTGTAACCAATTGTGAACCAAAAACAACATGTTATTGTTGAAACACCCATTTGTGATAAGATAAACTATGATAAGTTACCTATTCATATGTTACCTATTTTTGAAGAGCCTCATCTCCTTGACAAGCTAATCTTGATAGAGTTGTCTCTTGATCTTTTCCCACTCATTGAGGAGTCTCACTTTGACAGATATGATTTTATCAAGACGTCCCTTGAGAAATTCCATATTTTTGAGGGGGTTAACTTAGATGAGTCAGTCTATGTTGAAACCTTCCATGATGAATTAGTTTTTATTGAGCCCATTATGCCATCACATGCCATTACTTGTCAAAAATTCAGCATTCAATAGAACATTATCAAAACAACCATATCGGATGAAGAATCAATATTAGAGTCAGGTTCCATTTTTGAACTGACATTAGATTTAGCATCAAAAATAGAATCAACATCTTTAGTGACATTGGATTCAAAGTCCCTTGCTTCAGAATTAGAGTTAGAAATACATTATAGTATTAGTTGTTATAGAATTGGTTACAATTTCCTTGTAGATCAATTTGAATATATTTATGATCCTTCTACAGCTTTTGAGGATGATTACTTTAGCATCAACATAATTTCTCCTAGTATCTTCTATGAGGATTGTGCTGCCTTTCACCATCCCATTATTACCACCCAACATAGCCATTATGTTGACAATCCACCTCTTGTAAGTTTCAATCATGAATGATAGAATCACACTTTGTTGAACTGCATCTATGGTGACATATCATTTGAAAAATATCAATGGGACCAAGACCACATTTATTTAGAACAACAATCTCCTTGTGAAACATTTTTGGAGGTGCTAGGGGATAAGCAAAGATCAAACTTATCATCTTTTAGTGACACATTTTTGAAGGTGCTAGAAGATAATCAAAGTTAAATGTTAACATCTCTTTGTGAAACCTTCTCATAGGTGCTATGGGATGATCAGAACAAATTCATTGGTGAAATCCTCATTGAGGCACCAATAGCTAAGCACAAAAGTTCTTCATTTTTTATTGAGGATAATATCAAAGATCAAATCAAAATAACTTCCAATCTATAACATAATCAGATGGTAGCTACTCTCAAGATCAAGCAATAAAATAATCTGATGGTCCTATCAAGAGCATCTTCAGAGGTCTTCAGCCCTACCACAACCAAAATTATGTCAAATTTAGCATTAGTAACATTACGTGTGACTAAAAGTCCTGATCCTCATTTGTTTCCCTTTCATTATACATTCCATTATCACCCACCTATTTATTACCCATTTATGTCATGTATCCTATCATTATTTACCATCACTAGTAACACTTTCCTTTATCAAGGTTATAAAGATATCTTGTCTTGACATTTTAAGGAAGCATAATCAATGATCTATGATGATCATGAGCACATTATTGAGATCCAGATCAGCAACATGTTCTTAATAGAGTAGTTGTTTCAAAAGGGTGTTGGATAACAACTTATATAGCTGATCATTTTTATTGTCTCACATATTGACTAGGACATGCATCTCCCTGTCAGTAAGAGAAACAAAACCATTTTTCATTTGCCATTCACCCATTTTCCATTACCATGCCTTGTCTCTTGGGGATAACCCTATAGACCATTTTTAGGCATTATTATACCATTGAGATTCATGAACCATGCCATTTAAACTACATTGACTTGAGGTCCTTTAGGAATATGTAGGCAACACTCAATTTTTATTAAGGTCAGCTCAGTTACCCCTTTCCCACGCTCTTGCCATTTTATGAGCAATTTTTAAGTTTAAATGCTCTCACCATTTTGTGAGCAACCTAAGCCAATGCTCTCACTATTTTTTGAGCAATTTGAGCCAATCATTGCTTGGGGGAAATTTTGTTTCCACTGTATCCAATTTTCTTTTGATCATTTCATTATACAATTTCTTTATTATTAACCAAGGCTTGTTTTTAGTCATCTTTTTTATCCCATTTTGATCTTGGTTCCTTTGGTTCATCCTACACCTTTTGTGGGGGGATTCTGATCTAGTTTCAATAGTTTTTAAATTCAGTGTTGAAGGACAGTCTATGAACATAGTGTGACATTTGATATGACAATTTATCTTTCATCTATAATCTTATTTGGTATCACTGATTATAACCACCTATGGGCAAATCAATATTATTTTGGTACCCCTTATTATAACCACCTTTGGGCAAATCAGTATTATGATAGTGTTTCCTAATTATAACCACCTATGGGAAAATTAGGTATAATGACTTTTTATGATGCATTGCCACATCATCTAGTCATTACTATTATCATTTGTCTTGTCGTTCACCTTTTTTTGTCAACTTGTTGTGACCTAGTTAGTTTTTCATCACCTTTTGTGTGGATAGAATTACTATGACTTGTGATTATTTTGGGGTTATATAGGCCATACTAATTCATGTCAAGGTTAACTCAATCCCTCTTATCATATGCTCTCAACGTATTATGAACATTTTAAGTTGGTGCACTCTCACCATTTCATGAGCTGGACCGTTTTGTATCTCTTAATCCTCAATTAAGTTAAGATACTTAGAAAAGTCCAAAAACATTCATAAAACCATTCAAAAACTCAAAAATATATTATGTGTTTATTTTATTAGTGTTTGTTGTCTGGTCTTTTATTTTCCTATTTGGTCTTGCTTTTTTGTTTTATTTTTTCCAAGTACATATTGATGGTCCACATGGATCTTGATTATTTATATCTTGGTCTCATATCATTAAGATGTTCTTGCCTTTTATTTTTAGATATTTGTGTTCCTACTTAAGTATTGATAGATCATATCTTGATTTCAAGTTAGGTTAATTTATGTTTATCTTTTTCTTTATTTTTGATTTTTGATTTAAATGTAAATCATTATAACTCTAGTTTTGGTCATTATTTTACTATTATCCTTAGTTATAGGTATTCACATTTGAACTGGCTCAATGCAATTGGAATATGTCATTCTAAGTTATTAATTCTTATGATTCTTAATTTATTTTTCTATAACAAGCACTTTGTGCTCAAGTCTCAAAGTCTTAATTTCAACATCAGCTCTAATGAATGATTCTCAAGAACACTCCATAAAACCTAGGCTCATGATATGGAATTAGGATTCTAGGTAACATGTATTTTAGGATTCTTTGTCTATGCTTAGATGTGTATCTCTTTGAATACATTATAAGTCTAATAAAATTCTAGATCTATTTTCATCAATTCTCATTCCATTCTCTCCCAAATATGGGAGAACTAAATTGGCTTGACATTCATGTTGGAACATGAGTCCATGGAACTATGTAGGTAGTGCTCAATTTCTATTGAGGTTAGCTTGGATATCTCCATTTTTCTTTTTCATCTCTCTCATCAATTTGTGCATTATCATATGTTTGGTTTTATATGGATTTATAAGTCATCACACCATCACACGTACGTTTACACCTGCTCACTTTAACCTATCTTTTCAGTTATATCCTTGAGCTATTTTACTTGCCAATTACCCATGATGGGACCCAACATCTGAACCATGTCTGAATCAAACCAGCTCTATAGGGGAAAAATCATTATTTATTATTTATCAATGATCAAAATTTTCCCTACTATGGCAAAACTATTTTATCATGATCACATTTTCTCTACTAGAGTACTTCTTATTATCTTCTCTTTAGAGACCCTATTCTAGTGGTGCTTCATTTCCTGAAGCAAAACACTCTCTCTTTTCATTTAATTCCAAGATCTCCACACTAATTCCCATGATGGAAATATTTTAGTGTGTAACTTATCTCGGGATTGATCAATGCCATAAGCATGAAGCTTGTACTCTTAAATTGGGTACATTTATAGTGTGTCCCTTAAATTTATGGATTGTATCTTTACCATTACCCTAGCATGTAGGGCCTATTATACCTCTCATTATATTTTGATCATTGATGGTAATCACATATGCAAGAATTGGCTTATTTGGATGTGATCTATTCCATGGGTTAATCTCTCACTTTCTCTCTCTTTTTGAGAGTCCATCCTTTTCTTCCATCCTAGTATGTCTTCTCGAGGGGGAATCATGGGTATGTTCCAATTTATTCTTAATTTTTTTTTTCTTTGAGAATATGTTGCTTCTTATAAATGTCTTGCTATGCCTTCTTAAAAAGGGGCAAAATATAGACATCTAATTCCTAATACCATTTGTGTTACAATTTTCAATCTTAATCAAATTGCACTCATGCACCTTTTAGGTCAAAATACATAAAACACCATAAATGGTTCAAAATTTTCACTTAAAAGTGCCATTTTAGGTTAAAGTATCCCTAAATAGGACAATGCATTTTATGATCCAACTAACTTTGATCAGATCATTTCGATTCAAAATGACAATTTCACCATTTAGTGTTTTGGATCACTCTTTTCTTCTAGTTAATTGGTACACGTTATGTACCTTTATTATTTTGTGTTTGAAAAATCCTAAATGGAAATATGGTTCTAGTGCATCTAACGTCACCTTCTAATTCTTCTTGAGTCAAATTACAACCTGGTAATATGAATTTTTGACCATTTTGATTAATTATGCACCAATTTCTAAAGAATTGCACTCAAATTGATTAAACTTACTTAAGCTAATTAATCTAATTTAAGAGCTTAAGTAAGAATTACATAGATATTTTTGAATATCTCATTATTGGAAATTAATTTTGAATATCTGCATCACCTAGTGACATCATCTATGGGGTGGCATCCATCAAGCCATAAGTGCATAAAATATCAAAATTATGGGTCACCCATGCCTAGTTAATGCCTCCCATGCCTCTTTAATAATTATTTATCTTGAGGATACCTATGAGTTTAATTACAAATATTAGGATTATCCATGGCCATACATCTTAATCTTGAGATGGACAATCATAGTTGATACTGACCAATCTCAAAAATCTATAAATAGAGAGGCCATCGACATGAATTTTAAACTTGAATAGTAAAAAGTTATAATGTTAAATTGTTTCCACAATCCTTTACATTTGATCATTGATTTTATTTGTAAGATTCATTAATAGGCTAGTTTAGTGATTTTGAATCATGAGACTAGGTTTTATGGAGTGTTCTTGAGACATTGGAGGAGTTTTCCACCTTTGTTGACAAAGACAAGGATTCTTGATCAAGATATAACATGATTTTGAGCCACATGGGTATGGCAAATCCATTTGGGAATGCAATATGATGTTTGATTTTTTTCATTTATTTCTTGATATCCTTTATAATTCCTATAGGAATAAATAGGCTTAGTTAGTTAGTTACTTATTCATTTTTAATGATTTATGGACTAATGTTTGAATAAATTGCTTTGTAATCCTCTCTATAGAAACCATAAAAAATTATATTCCCAAATATTGACAAGTTGATAGACCTAAAATATCACCTACAAGCCTATCATAATAAAATGGAGAAAAAGGGTACATGTATGATGAGAATAAATGTTTAAAATGTATTAAAAAGGTAAAGAGAATCATGAGACACATGTTAACATCTTTCAAAACCACTAGAGTGACATAAAAGAGATATAGATTTAAAATTACAATTAGGAGCCTATAAACACCTATAGGTAGGCTATAGATGAACTGATGAAAAGTGTGTTGATCACTGTCTAAAACCATGAGGTGTATAAAAGAGTGAAAGAGATATTTTAAATTTAATGTTAAATTATAACAAGTTTTTAATTGATTTTAAAAGTTACTGAAGGTAGTGAAGAGCTTAAAAGGTCTAATTAGGTGTGAATTTTGAAGAAAACTTGTAGGTATTAAAGAATTGGCCAATTTAGGGGTCTCAAATAATTATTTATAGGATTAAATACAACTCCATGAGATTTATATCCATTGATAAATAAGGATAATGCTGGAAAAGCCCTATTTGGGTCACTTTAATGTGACTAGCTATAAACCCATGTTTAAGGCTTAAGGAAGATTCCAATGGATTTAAGGGTAAATTTATGGATAGAACATTTGAAAAACCTCATAATATTTATAAAATACCCAAAAATAGGATTTCAAATCTAAACCAAATGTTTTGATTCATTTTATTGCTAAAGGACCTTCTTTGAATGCACAATCATGCTTGTATGGCTAAGAAGGTCAATTTTTAGTACATGTGAACTCACATGAGGAGATGCATGGGATATTTATCTTATAATGTAAGGTAGAGAGGGTTTTTAATGATTTTTCTTGTATTTTTTTCTTGGGTTAGTTACCTCAACTTTATGAACCATGCTTAAGAATCCAAGTGACCCTAAAACCCTTCATAAACCCTAAATGTGACTCGATGGAAGATATAAGACCTATAAATACTAAATATGGATTAAAATGTACACTAAAAAACTTTGATGATCTATGTGCCTCTCCTAGGAATTTTAATGAGTATAAGTTTGTCATGTGTGAGCTATTTTGTATGGAAAAGGGCCTGAAAAGAACCCTTTGAGCTTGTGTGTAGGGTTTTGAATTAGACAAAATCTCCTAATATATTTTAGAGAGACTTGGAGGAAAAATATATATTTCACCATTAAATTAGGGCCATTAAAGAAGATTCTAGGTTCATATAATGGGTTTTAAGAGGCCAAATGAGCCTCAATCAAAAGGATGACCACTATGACTTCAAGAAGGGTAGTCTACAGATCTATTTGTAGGTATGAAATCATGAAAAAATATATAAAATAATTTTAATAATATTAATGGCCCTACATAGGATTTTGAAGGCTTATCATGATGATTTAAATATACCTATAAACCTCAAGTGAAGCCTATGATAAATTGTCTTACTACCTAGTACAAGAGCCTATTTATAGGCCTTATGAAGGTAAGTTGGGGTATGAATATATTAAATACTCACCTAAAATAATTGTATAAACCTATTAAAGACTAATTTGATCATAGACAAATCCTAAAAATTGTCTTGAATACTATTTGAAGCTTTCATGGTAAAGGTAGAATTTGTTAGTTACTCTCTTGTCAAACATGTGTGTAGACTATAAATGCAAGGTGATATTCAACACTCCTTGACATGATGAAAGAATTTCATGAAGTAACCAACTATGGTGGATACATTTAGGACATATTTTGGAAATATTATTGTCATTATTGTCAAAAGGGACATTATGAACATGTCATTAATGAGTAGGGATGAATATGGTGATCATGGTGATCCTATCAGAGGTTAAATATGAACATTTCATGAATGGAATTTATCTGGTTCTTCATAATGATCATCTAGACATTTTGGTCCCATATAATAAAAGATATGTAGGAACTTTTATAATGCCATAGTTTGAACATAAGAAAGCTTCAAGAATAAATGGATATATGGATCAAATATCCTATTGAATAGGAACAAATGCATCAATTTATAGGTCATGTGACTAAACATAATAAGAGTTATGTAGGTGAAAAGTTAGCCTTTTAGAAAAAATGAATGTTCTCCATACTTAGACAAATTATACACAAGGTCATGAAAAGTTATCATGATTTTACAAAGCCCATATATGGACATTTTCAAAAGAAAAATATAGTAGATCTATTATGGGTTTTCATGAGCATCTTGAATATGTGGTCCACAGGCTCAAAGGAGAAGGAATGAGCTCAGAATTGATTTATATTTGTTCTCAGATTGGATAGAGTTTCTCAATAAAATATTAAGAGTTTATGGCATGGCATCAAAGAGACACTTTCTATTTTGATGATGACTAGCTATAGCTAAGACTTGGTAGCTTAAGTTATAACTTAAGCCTTTGTCATCATTGATAAATTGGCCCCTTTGACCTAGTAATTACCAATTGAAAGGACTTAATATTTTTTTAAGTCTAAGACTTTATATTATATATAATCTTGATTAATAGATATAACTTCATTGTACATAGATGATATAATGAAACAAATCAAAATAAATTTGTCAAAGGCTTCTCTGAGTAAACATGCTAGTGACATGCATCACATTCATAGAGTTTGTTAGATAGAGACCCAATGAGCATAAGATTGTTAGAGTTAATGATCAAGCTTGTTAGAATATCTAAGAGTACACAGGTGATCATGCAAAGGATATCCAATGGATGGAATGGAATCAAATTATTTAAAGTGATCAAGGTTTATTAAAATAGTGATGAGTTAAATATTGAGCAAGTTTGAGAAGATCGATGGAGTGAAAGCGATCCAAAGATGCAAGAAGAAATGAGATGGTTTAAAGAGATTGACATTTATTAAATAGATAGATATAAATATTGATCTTTTTAGAAGATATAATGGTTATTAGATGATTGTATAAAGTATATCTAATGGAGTGAGTGGTCTCATATGGAATAAAGTGATTAATGTTTATCAACATAATGGTAAAAAGTGATCCAAATATATAAGAAGCAACAAGATGGAATAACGATCTTGAAATTTAACATCTTGATAAAGATAAATAATGTGTATCTTTGAAGATATAGTGGCATGTATAAACTTAGATCAAGAATATTAATGGGCATGTTTTAAAGATGACAAAGCTAAAGTTCATAAGCATACAAAGATATAGTGGATAACATGAGCTTGTCAAAAGGAGATCGAATAGATGAATTTTAAATTTGAGTCATTTGAGTGTGGACCATGAAATCATGGTGCCAAAGATAAAATCAATTAATGACATTTAAATTCATTTCCAGACAAATGGTTAGTTACAACAACATGCAAGAACTTGTGTATAATCTCTATATCTTGACATAGATAATGAGATTGATCGATCCAAATGATCAAATCTACATTAAAGAGTCTATGAATCAAAACTTGAGTCTAAAAGATGTTATAGATTTTAAATAAACCTATAATTATGGTGTGATGCATGAAATTGAGATGCAAGAAACTTACAATCCAAGTAATAATGAACTAAAGTCCAAAATTGGCATGATGTGTTGCAGTTTGAGTGTGAATACATAGAAAATATGGAACCCTAGATCATTTACTTATATATATGAAATATAGGACATAGGTAGATGTTTTTGGAGCTATTATAATTTTGTTAAATGAAAATATATAAACAAAGAGGTAGAAGTGTAGATAAATATGAGTTATTTTTGAAGAGTGTTAAACATAGATAAATAGATATAGAGATAGAGTGATAGAGTGAGATGAAGTGTGTCAAATAAATACATATACATGCATAGAGAGAAAGGGGTAGAGGGAATAAAGGCACAAAGAGAATGTATAGAGTATGATTAGTTATAGATTAGACCTATAACAAAGAATAGAGATCTAGATTCATGTATGAATTTAATTTGTAAAATAGAGTTGTAGCTCCAGAAATTTGACTAGTTGGTACAATCAAATAAGTTGAGTTGGTGCTCAGTTAGGGAATTAGTGTCTCCTTAGTATGGGTGTCCTTACATTTAACTAGTGAGGTTTTTCTAGTGAGGCTTGTATCTAGTGAGGCGTATAACTAGTGAGGTCTTACCAAGTAAAGTGTTGATTATGAGGTTAGATTAGAACAATAGATTCTAAAATATATTCTCACCATGGTTTTCCCTTTGGTTTTTCCATGTATAAGTATGTTATCATGTGTATTTGTGTGTGTATGTGATCTATGCATTTATCTTTTAATTTGCATATGCTTTTGAATTTAGTTTAAAAGGATATGTTTTAGTTTATCTACTGATTCACCCCCCGCCCCCCGTTAGTAGATAGTTGTGCTCCAAATTTTTTTTTCAACACCTAGGGTTCCTTGAAATAAGCTTAATTAGATCAAGTAAATTTTGGAATAGTGGACACAATAGCTAGTCAATAAGGATCTTCATAAAAAAAACACCTCTCTTTGATGGATCTAACTATGCACTCTAGAGCATAAAAATGGAAGCATATTTATCTTCATTAGGTTTTGATGTATGGATGTATATAGTAAATAGATATACAACCCCTGATACAACCCCTATTGATTAGGCTACTAAGAAGACATATGAGAGAAATGTCAAGGCAAATAATGCTATTCTCTATGAATTATCTAAATCAAAATTTATCAAAGTGATGCATTGTCAAAATGCACAAGATATCTAGAACAAGTTGAAGAGCATCTATGAAGGTGATGACAAGGTAAAGTAGGATAAGCTACAAACATATAGAGGAATGTTTGAGAGTCTTAAAATGACTAAAGAAAAGATTGAAGACTACCTTCTTAGGCTAGATGAAATATACAATGCAATCAGAGACCTTGGAGAAGAAATGAAAGAATAAATCATTTTCAAAAATTTCTTAAGATCTTTACCATCAAGGTATGATTCTAAAATATCTATTATAGAGGAAGCAAGAGATATAGATAATCTCACTATAGATGAGTTGCATGAACCTTAACTACTTATGAGATGATAATGGGAGAAGTAAATACTTCTAAGAGAGAATATGCATTCAAAGAATCCATAAAAACATAAGTAGAAGCATTTACATCTGGATCTAAGGAGACTGATGAAGAAGAAACCAACTTTGTCATAAAATTGAAAAGAGGATCTAGAAAGTACAAAGGTAAGTTACCCTTTAAATGCTTTAACTATGGTAAGGTAGGACATTTTGTTGATAAATTCCATTTTGAGAAAAAGGATAACTCTAATCAAGAAGAGGATGGCAAAAAGATGAAGCCCCACTATTCCATAAGGAATAACTTCTTTAAAAACAAGAAAAACTTATATATAAGAGAGGATAGTGACTCATTGGATTATAGTGATAGATCATATGATGACCATCACTATGCCTTTATGGCTAAGGGAAATGAATCCCTATTAATGTCATTAAAATCAACTTTTATATATCTATATCAAGAAGAAGTTGAAGAATCTGATGAAGAAGAGGAAGGAGAAGTGGACCTTGAGTGTGAACTCATTTGTGCTCTAGATGAGATTGATAAGTTGAGAAAAGAGAAGTCAAGGTAGAAGAAGCTTGGATACAAATAAATATAAAAACTATCCAAAAGTCTTGAAATATCTAATTAGATGATAGTAAGCCTTAAGACTCAGGTTGAAGAGGCTACAAGAATAAAAGATGTAGTCAAAATTAAACTACAATTCAAATATGATGAGTGTATGAGGCTAGAAGTAGAAATAGTGGCTTTGAGAAAAGAGCTTGAAAAGGATAAAGAACAAATAATCAAATGTATAAAGATAATAAAAGGATTAGTTATCAAAATCCATCAAAAGGGAAATTTGGTCTTGGTTATGAAAAAGGGAAAAGTCTCATATCTAGTACATTTGCTAAGTTATATGACAACTTCAAAGCAGTACAAGGATTAGGAGTAAATAAAGAGAGATTTTTGGGATACAAAGATATATACAAACACTGTTGATGTGAAGAAGGATAAAGGACAAAATAAGCCTCAAAAAAGGAAGAAAAATAATGAGTTCATCATTTCAAATTCAAGGGAGATGCAAAAGACAAAGGTAACTGATACAAAAGGTTACATAAAGGTGAGAAGACCAGTAAGGTAACCCAATGCTATGACTAGGTATTCCTCATATTTTTATGGTTATTATTATAATTGTAATTATTTTGGTCATAAGGCTAGTAAATGTAGAGTTGTACCTATAAGTGGAACCAAATTTGTAAGCAAAAAATCATTTACACCCTTGGTAGATACAAACATAATGTGATATAATTGTAATAATTTTGGTCACATTGCTAAACAATGTAGAACAATATTTGAAAGACCAAAAGTACAAAGTTTAAATAAAAGTATGCTTTCTAGTGTGAATAAAGGTTCACACATCTCTAAAAAAGAGAAAAGTAGGACCAAAAATACATATAAGAAACCCAAGCATGTATGGAAAGTGAAAGATCAAGCCATGATGAAGAATGCTATAGAGGTTTGAAAATGTCAAGAGCTCTCAATTTTTTCACATGTTGAGAATGGGAATATAAAGCTCAAGGAGAAGTCCAAGGTGTTGGCTGAGGATAGTTTTGAGGTATGTATAAATTCAAGTGAACATCCTGCTACTACAGAGCAAGTATCAAGCATAGAACATCATTTTTCTATGCCTAGTGATGAGATTCTAAACTGTAAGAAAGATTCATTAGATGAAAAGGTGTGCCACATGTTATCTCTATGTATTGTCAATCTAATTATAAAATAAAAGGAGAATATTGTAGTGGATGAGCATGTTAATTCTCTCAAGCCTAAAACAAGAAGAATAATAGAAAGCATAAGATGACCAAGGAGGATAAAACAATATGATTATTTATGAGAAACTCTTAGTTTCACAATATTTTAGGACATTGTGAAGTAAGGTGCCTCTATCTATGCTTCTTAAGAGACTCCTTTCATTAAAGAAGCAATTAGTGTTCTTTAGAAGATTTTAAAGGCAAGAAATGAGTGATCCTAGTTGAAGTTGGTGTGCCAAGATGAGAGAAGTGTTGGATATGTAGTGTCTACAGGGATAGAATGAGTGTGTTAACAATGTGTTCATGGAATCTAGTTCTAAACATAGGATATATAGACTTACAAGTGTGGAAGTAAGTGTGTTTTATCTATATCATCATACCAATCAATATAGAGGTATACAAATTATTGATTGGTATTTTATACCAATACTATTTTGATATAGAATAAATGATCCTATGTTGAAAAGTCTTGTATTGATCATTAGTAGGTCAGTAGAGTAAGGGAGTTAGATTGTTCAGTCTATTAGAATCAAGAAGACTTAGAATAGAAGAGCTTGTTGTATGTTCTATGGTGGAAAATTTGAAAATGCTCTAGTGGATGTTGGATGAGACTTGTCTATATTGCATAACAAATAAAATCATGAAAAAGGTCTCTAAGTTTTGAAGATGACAAGTTGTATATATCATGGAGTTAGGGGAAACAAACTTAGATAGCTTGAATGGCTTGTGGATCTCTACATGATATGAAAAGGAGAATATGTGAGATGATTTAGTCCTGATTGAAAGATAAGATTCTATTTTATATATATGTTAACTCAATTAGGTTGAGATGATGACTTAAACAAACCAAGTCATGTGCTTAGATAGTGTATTGAATCTTTATGCATAAACAAAGTGGGAGCTTTGTAATTAGTCAAGTCCTAAGATTATAGGACTATGTATGGAGATCTGAACATGCTCAAGTGATGCAATGAGACAAAATTTGGAGTGATAGCTCCTAAATCACATCACTAGATATTAGTGATGGAATATAAGTCAGAGGAAGGATCATAAAGTCCTTGTTGATCCCTAGAAGAAGAGAAAAGGTAACTCAAGTATGTATATTTAGTAAATTTATAATGATTTGATGGTTGTAAGTTAGTGGATGAAATAATTTATCTAATAAAGGTGGAAAAAACTTTGGAAAAATAGTGAGGAGTCCCTTTTCCATTGATGTCAAAGGGGGAGAAAAAGGGCAAATGCTCTTTGTAAAAGTTTGGATAAAAAGTGCAAATGCTCTCTATAAAATTTTGGAAGAGAAAAGAAAGTGTCCAATATGAGTTTATGAAAATGTTCCATTACCTAATGGGGAAAAATTATGGTATGAAAAGATTCAGTTCATACTCATCAAAATTTAATACAAGTAATGCTAGAAAAAGAGCAAAGTATTATAAGATCAGAAAATTTAGTTTACCATCAATGACAAGGGGGAGATTATTGGAAATATGATTTTCATTGATGTCAAAAGGGACATTATGAGCATGTAATTAATGATTAAGGATGAATATGGTGATCATGGTGATCTTATCAGAGGTCAAGGATGATTGGAATGCTTGTGTACATGAATGGAATTCATCTGGTTCATCATAATGATCATCTAGACATTTTGGGTCCAGACAAGAAAAGATAAGTAGGAAATTTTATAATGCCATATATTGCACATAAGAAAGATTTAGGAAAAAATTAGTATATGGATCTAATATCTTATAAAAGAGGAACAAATGCACCAATTTTTAGGTCATGCAACTAATCGCAACAAAAGTTATGCAGGTGTAAAGTTAGCCTTCCAGGAAAACTAAATGATCTCCATACTTAGCTAAAATATACACAAGGTCATGCAAATTTTTCATGATTTTAAAAATCTCATCTATGGAAATTTTAAAAAGAAATAGATAGTAGATCTATTATGGTTTTTTCATGAGCATCTTGAATATGTGGTCTGCATGATCAAAGGAGAAGGAATAAGCTTATAATCAATTTTTCTTTTCTCTCAGACTAGATAGAGTTTCTCAATAAAACCCTAAGGTTTTATGACATGACATCAAACATACACTTTTAAATTTTATGGTGACTAGTTATAGCCTGGACCCAGTAGTTTAAGTTATAACTTAAGCCTTTGTCATCATTGTGAAATCGACCCCTTTGACCTAGCAATTATTGGTTTAAAGTACTTAATATTTTCCTAAGTCTAAAAATTTATATTATGTATGAGCTTGATCAATGAATATCACTTCATCATATGAATATGATCCAATGAAGCAAAGAAAAGTCAAATTTTCAAAGGCTCCTCTGATTAAATGCACTAGTGATAAGTGTCACATTCATGAAGTTTGTCTGATAGAGACCTAATGAGTGTAAGCTTGTCAAAGTTAATGATCAATCTTGTTAGAAGATCTAATGGTGTGTGGGTGATCATGCAAAGGAGCTCCAATAGATAGAATGGACTCAAATTCTATAAAGTGCTCAAGGTTTATCAACATAGTGACAAGTTAAAGATTGAGGAAGTCTCTGAAGATCGACACATCAAAAGCAATCCAAAGATGCAGGAAGAAGTGAGATGGGTTAAAGAGGTAAGTCAACATTTAATAACTAGATAGATATAAAGATAAATATTGTTAGAAGATATAATGGTTAGTGAATAAGAATATAAAGTATATCTAACAAAGTGAGTGGACTTAGATGGAACAAAGTGATTGATGTTTATCGACATAGTGGTAAGTTAAAGATCGATAAGGTTTGAGAAGATTAACAGAGTGAAAGTGATCCAAAGATATAGAATGCAACAAGATGGGATAAATAGATCAACATTTAACATCTTGATAGAGATAAATAATGTGTATCTTTTAAGATCTAAAGGCACATAAAATATAAAATCAAGAATATTGATGGGAACATTTTAAAGATAACAAAGCTAAAGTTCAAAAACATACACAGATCTAATGGATAACATGAGCCTGTCAAAAGGTGATCAAATGGACATGTTTTAATGTTGAGTCATTTGAGTTTAGACCATAAAATCATCGTGCCAAAGACAATATCAATGATTAACATTTAAATTCATGTCCAAACAAATGGTTAGTTACAGGAACATGTAAGAACTTGTATATAAACTCTATATCTCAACACAAATAATGAGATTGATCAATCCAACTGATCAAAACTACATTAAAGAGCATATGCATAAAAAATTGAGTATAAAAAATGATATAGATAGTAAATATACCTAAAATTATGGCATGATGCATAGAATTGAGACATGGGAAGCTTATAGTCCAAGTAATATTAAACTAAAGTCCAAAATTGACATGATGTGTTGTAATCCAAGTTTGAACACATAGAAGATATGGAACCCTAGATCATTTTATTATATATATGACATTTAGGACACAAATAGATGATACTATAGCTATTATAATTGTGTCAAATGAAAATATATAGACACAAAGGTAGAAGTGCAGAGAAAGATGAGTTTATGTTGAAGAGGATCAAACAAATGTGTGTGTGTGTGTGTGTGTGTGTGTGTGTGTGTGTGTGTGTGTGTGTGTGTGTGTGTGTGTGTGTGTGTGTGTGTGTGTGTGTGTGTGTGTGTGTGTGTGTGTGTGTGTGTGTATAGACACAAAGATAGAGTGATAGAGTGAGATGAATCATGTCAAATATATAAATATACATACATAGAGATAAAAGGGCATAGAACAATAAATGCAAAAAGTTAATGTGCATAGTATGATCAATTATAGATTAGACCTATAACAAAGAATAATGATCTAGATTCATGTATGAATATAATTTGTGAAATAGAGTTGTAGATCTATAGATCTGATTGGTTGGTGACATTAGATTAGCTGAGTTCGTGCTTAATTATGGGATTGGTGTCTCCTTAGCATTGGTGTCCTTAAATGTAACCAATGAGGTTTTACCAATGAGGCTTGTAACCAGTGAGATTTTGCCAAGTGAGGTGTTGACTGTGAGGCTAGATTAAAATAATATATTATAGCATCTATTCTCACTGTGGTTTTTGCCTTTAGGTTTTCCATGTATAAATCTAGTGTCATGTGTATCTGTGTGTGTATGTGATCTCTACAATTATATTATAATCTATATATGATTTTGAATTTGCTTTAAAAGGATTAGAAGACTAATTTTAGTTGATCTACTAATTCACCCCCCTCTTAGTAGATAGTTGTGTTCCAACAACATAAACTTGGCTTTGTTTTAGTGGCTAAGTCCTAATATCTAAAGGAGTGGAATATTAATAAATTCAAAACTCATGTTTAAATCTCTAAGAGGAGGAAGCATTGAAAGAAACCAAGGCTGGACTAGAATATCTTAAAGGATGCCAAGTGTCATCTGAGGAGCTTTTAACTATTCCAAAAATCATATAGATAACTCCATCAAGAAGGATATATGATAAAAGGTCATCAAAACTACCAAGAATAACTCCTATGCCACCATTATAAAGAGCTACTCCAACACATGTCCTAGAAGGATAAGAAGGAAGATGGTAACACATTATTTGTAATCTTGGTGCACTCTTTCTCTATTTTTAAACTGATATTATCATGACAATAATCTCATGAGTTTCTCATCTTGTCCTTTCTTCTGATTCATCTATAAATGAAGCCTTGAGAGGCATTGAATGTATCCTTAAGCTGGTTATAGTGAAGCCCTACCAGATTTAAATACTTTACTTGCATTTGAAATTGATTCAAGTTGAGTTATACTATTTTCATCTTTCATAAAATGATCTTGAATAAGTTGTTGATGAATGTTTTGTGATAGTGAGAGTACTACCATGATTTTTTTTTCATGCCTCTATGTAAGTTATTTTTATTTCCATAGGTCATATGATGTGTAATACATGGTTTAATGAGTTTAATTATTGAAATATCATTAGTGTCTAATATTAGGAATATTTAAAAATCACCTTATCTATTTCAATATCCATAACCTTCATATAGAAACACTAGTGTGGTAAGAGTTGTTTTGAAGTTGTGAAATCATATTGTAATTTATCATTTCATAGTGCAAACGATAACAAGTTAAGGAATCTTTATTTAGTGCATCACCTTCATGTTTGATTAATATTTTTAGTTAACTTATATCCATTTTATTTGAAAGTGTGTTGATTTTTTTAGAATTTTTGGGAAAAGCATCAAGGGAGCTAGCCCAAACCTAGAGGTCTAATCCACTTAGTAGGTCACCCACCACCTAGGATTGTTTCCATGCTATCATCTAGTTAGGAAGGCTTGAACAACCTTTATAGTGGTGAAAATTAGATAGATAATAATTATATCATGTTTGATGGGACTGATTTTGAATAAGGTTGTACAATATTGATGTTGGTCTTAGCAAATTTGTTGTTGTAATAGCCTCTTTCATGTAACATCTGGTTACTTCAAAAATTTCAAAACTCTTGGTTACAGACTAGTAATCTATTTTTCATGCCAAAGGTGACAACAAGGTCAAGGTCTAAAGATATTCCTCTTGAGTTTTTTGAATTATCCTTATTTTCATTCAAGATAAAGAGAATTTCTCCATATTCTTCCTTATACCAAGACACCTAGAAGAAAGCTACATTTCCAATACACTCTAAGCTTTCTCAAGGATAGTAATATGGATAGAATTATTCATTTTATGACATTATATGGTGCATATCCTATAAAATTTTAAAAATATGATGAAATACCTATGGCATCCCTCAAGGGTGCCCCATACTTTAGTGGAGAGAACACTATTACAAACTGTTGATGCACTTAATGTGCTCCCTATGTCACTAGGAAATGAGTAGAAAGTAATGAACTCAATTTTAAGTCTTGGAAGACTCAAAGATTGATTTATATACAAAAATACTATTGGAAATATAAAAATAGTAGAGTTATGACCACCATTTGAAAGTATACAAGTAGACCTTACTTTAGGGACAACAAATTATAATAGTGACATTTGTTTTCTTGTTATTCTTTGTGAAATTATATTGACTTTGCCAACTATTGGCCAAGCACAAAAAACCATGAATATTTATAGAATGAACTAAAATAGATTGAGTCATGGGTATATCCAAAGGTAAGTAGGGTAAGTCAGAAAAGAGATTTTACTTTAGATGATCAAAAGTCCCAATTCTTCTAACTTTTATTACAACATAAAAAAATAGCATTCACCAACTCTAGTGTATTATTCAAATATAAATAAATGTAGTTAAAGATTCAAAAGAAAGGAAATGCATATATATAAAATCATATGTTCCACAAAAATTACTCATTCATATTAAATTTCATAAGCACATTTAGTTGTAAATGAGATGAAAATAGAGCACATATACTAGCAAATTTGATAGCCTAGTGTTAAATTCAAACTAATAGATGCATATATTGAATGCTATTGACAAATTAGTCAGTAGAAAAGAAACCATTAGTTATATAAAAGTGTGAGAAACAATAAATATAGATGCACTATAGATAATATAGACAATTTCTCAAATTCTTAGCTCTTTTTTGTATTAGTTCTATAATAATTGTTCCTGATTTACAATAAGGGTTAAAAACTCTATATATATGCCTCAAAAATTCCTATAAAAGTTTAAGTGGGATCATTAAAAGATTCCCAAACACAAAAAAGTGGCTATAATTCCATGTATTACAAAATGGAATATTCTAAATTTGAATTTTCAAAGTTAAACCAAATATTCCTAAAGGCCCTGAAAGAGGTTGTTGAGATGCCTATTGTTGTTACCTTTATTTCTTCTCTACCTCTTCCTTTGTCTAAACCTCTATATAGGCTAATTAATATTAATAAATTTGGCCAAAAATAGGATCATGGGCTGAAATGAATTAGTTATTTCTTGAATGAGCATGTCATGTTCTACAAGTACAGGCCTTAGTGATTTTTCAATGGTGTCAACCGTCTCTAGCCTATTGTTAGAAAAAGATACAAAATTCATCAACTCAGTGGCTATATTACCCTTGGAAATATAATTCTATAATTTGGTAATAAATATCTTCATTTGAGCCCTAAATTATTGGTCATCCATGAAGGTGCCATCAGGTTTGGTCACCCTAGTGACCATGGTATCCTTTAATAAGAAGGCAATCTTGAATTCTATCTTTTCTAAGGATGTAGATGCATCCTTAACCTGATCTAGAAAATTATTCAATATCATTATTTTTTTCATCATGATATTATGTTCTAGGATGATATCCTCAAGTGGAAACACCTTGAGGTCTTGAAACTCATTGCTTCTTACAAATCTAGCTAGGTTTACCAACTTGGAATCATAAAGTGCAAGAGAAAGATGAGTTTATGTTGAAGAGTATCAAACACACACACACACACACACACACACACACACACACACACACACACACACACACACACACACACACACACACACACAAAGATAGAGTGATAGAGTGAGATGAATTGTGTCAAATATATACATATACATACATAGAGATAAAAGAGCATAGAGAAATAAATGCACAAAGTTAATTTGCATAGTATGATCAATTATAGATTAGACCTGTAACAAAGAACAAAGATTTAGATTCATGTATGAATATAATTTGTAAATTAGAGTTGTAGATCTATAGATCTAATTGGTTGGTGACATCAAATTAGCTGAGTTGGTGATTAATTATGGGATTGGTGTCTCCTTAGCATTGGTGTCCTTAAATGTAATCAGTGAGGTTTTACCAATGAGGCTTGTAACTAGTGAGGTTTTGCCAAGTGAGGTGTTGACTGTGAGGCTAGATTAGAATAATAGATTATAGCATCTATTCTCACTGTGGTTTTTGCCTTTAGGTTATCCATGTATAAATCTAGTGTCATGTGTATCTATGTGTGTATGTGATTTCTACATTTATATTATAATTTGTATATGATTTTGAATTTGCTTTAAAAGGATTAGACGACTAATTTTAGTTAATCTATTAATTCACCCCCTCTTAGTAGATAGTTGTGTTCCAACAACATAAACTTGGCTTTGTTTTAGTGGCCAAGTCCTATTTTCTAAAGGAGTGGAATATTAATAAATTCAAAACTCATGTTTAAATCTCCAAGAGGAGGAAGCATTGAAAGAGACCAAGGATGGACTAGAATATCTTAAAGGATGCCAAGTGTCATCTGAGGAGCTTTTAACTATTCCAAAAATCATATAGATAACTCCATCAAGAAGGATCTATGATAAAAGGTCATCAAAACTACCAAGAATAACTCCTATGCCAACATTATAAAGAACTACTCCAACACATGTCCTAGAAGGATAAGAAGGAAGATGGTAACGCATTATTTGTAATCTTGGTGCACTCTTTCTCTATTTTTAAACTGATATTATCATGACAAGAATCTCATGAGTTTCTCTTCTTGTCCTTTCTTCTGATTCATCTATAAATGAAGCCTTGAGAGGCATTGAATGTATCCTTAAGCTGGTTATGGTGAAGCCCTACCAAATTTAAATATTGTACTTGCATTTGAAATTGATTCAAGTTGAGTTATACTATTTTCATATTTCATACAATGATCTTGAATAAGTTGTTGATGAATGTTTTGTGATAGTGAGAGTACTACCATGATTTTTTTTTCATGCCTCTATGTAAGTTATTTTTATTTCCATAGGTCATATGATGTGTAATACATGGTTTAATGAGTTTAATTATTGAAATATAATTAGTGTATAATATTAGGATTATTGAATAATCACCTTATCTATTTCAATAGCCATAAGCTTCATATAGAAACACTATTGTGGTAAGAGTTGTTTTGAAGTTGTGAAATCATATTGTAATTTGTCATTTCATAGTGCAAACAATAACAAGTTAAGGAATCTATATTTAGTGCATCACCTCCATGTTTGATTAGTAGTTTTAGTTAACTTATTTCCATTTTATTTTAAAGTGTGTTAAGTTTTTTAGAATTTTTGGGAAAAGCATCAAGGGAGCTAGCCCAAACCTAGAGGTTTAATCCACTTAGTAGGTCACCCACAACCTAGGATTATTTCCATGCTATCATCTAGTTAGGAAGGCTTGAACAACCTTTATAGGGGTGAAAATTAGATAGATAATAATTATATAATGTCTGATGGGACTGATTTTTAATAAGGTTGTCCAATATTGATGTTGGTCTTAGCAAATTTGTAGTTGTAATAGCCTCTTTCATGTAACATCTGGTTACTCCAAAAATTTCTTAACTCATAATTACAGACTAGTAATCTATTTTTCATGCCAAAGGTGATAACAAGGTCAAGGTATAAAGATATTCCTCCTGAGTTTGTTTAATTATCCTTATTTTCATTCAAGAGAAAGATAATTTCTCCATACCCTTCCTTATACTAAGACACCTAGAAGAAAGCTACATTTCCAATACACTCTAAGCTTTCTCAAGGATAGTAATATGGATAGACTTATTCATTTTATGACATTAAATGGTGGGTATCCTATAAAATTTTTAAAATATGATGAAATACCTATGGCATCCCTAAAGAGTGTCCCATACTTTAGTGGAGAGAACACTATTACAAACTGTTGATGCGCTTAATGTGCTCCTTATGACACTAGGAAATGAGTAGAAAGTAATGAACTCAATTTTAAGTCTTGAAAGACTCAAAGATTGATTTATATACAATAATAATATTGGAAATATAAAAATAGTAGAGATATGACCACCATTTGAAAGTATACATGTAGACCTTACTTTAGGGACAATAAATTATAATAGTGACATTTGTTTTCTTGCTACTCTTTATGAAATTATTCTGACTTTGCCAACTGTCAGCCAAGCACAAAAAAACCATTAATATTTATAGAATGAACTAAACTAGATTGAGTCATGGGTATATCCAAAGGTAAGTAGGGTAAGTCAGAAAAGAGATTTTACTTCAGATGATCAAAGGTCCTAATTCTTCTAACTTTTATGACAACATAAAAAAATAACATTCACCAACTCTAGTGTATTATTCAAAGATAAATAAATGTAGTTAAATATTCAAAAGAAAGGAAATGCATATATATAAAATCATATGTTCCACAAAAATTACTCATTCATATTAAATTTCATAAGCACATTTAGTTGTAAATAAGATGAAAATAGAGCACATATACTAGCAAATTTGATAGCCTAGTGTTAAATTCAAATTAATAGATGCATATATTGAATGTTATTTCCAAATTACTCAGTAGAGAAGAAACCATTAGTTATATAAAAGTGTGAGAAACAAGAACTATAGAATGTACTATAGATCATATAGACAATTTCTCAAATTCTTAGCTCTTTTTTGTATTAGTTCTATAATAGTTGTTCATGATTTACAATAAGGGGTAAAACCTCTATATATATGCCTCAAAAATGCCTATAAAAGTTTAAGTGGGATCATTAAAAGATTCCCAAACACAAAAAAGTGGCTATAATGTCATGTATTACAAAATGGAATATTCTAAATTTGAATTTGCAAAATTAAACCAAATATTCCTAAAGGTCCTAAAAGAGGTTGTTGAGATGCCTATTGTTGTTACCTTTATTTATTCTCTACCTCTTCCTTTGTCCAAACCTATGTATAGGATAATTAATATTGATAAATTTGGCCAAATCTAGGATCATGGGCTGAAATAAATTAGGTGTTTCTTGAATGAGCATGTCATGTTCTACAAGTACAGGCCTTAGTGCTTCTTCAATGGCATGAACCGTCTCTAGCCTATTTTTAGAAAAAGATACGAAATTCATCACCTCAATGGATATATTACCCTTAGAAATATAATTCTATAATTTGGTAATAAATATCTTCATTTGAGCCCTAAATTATTGGTCATCCATGAAGGTGCCATCAGGTTTGGTCACCCTAGTGACCATGACATCCTTTAATAAGAGGGCTATCTTGAATTCTATCTTTTCTAAGGATGTAGATGCATCCTTAACCTGATCTAGACAATTATTGAATATCATTGTTTTTTTCATCATGATAGTATGTTCTAGGATGATATCCTCAAGTGGCAACACGCTGAGGTCTTGAAACTCATTGCTTCTTACATATCTAGCTAGGTTTACCAACTTGGAATCATAAAGTGCAATAGTTTGGTGAAATTTGATGACCACATTGTATTTTAGAGTACCATATTAATGTTTCATCTTCATGACTTTTTAAAAATTGAAGACATTAATAATTGTATTAATCACTTAGACTATGGTGTTGTCTGGCATTGTGGGCAATGTCTATTTTCTTAGTCTCTTCATCTCCTGTTGTATGCTTTTACACAATGCCACTATATATTTTGCATTGGCTTGAACTATGGACATTGAGTCCTCTACATATTCATCCACCTCACCAATGTCATACTTCCTCTTCCTTGCTAAAGTGAAGAGGAAATCTTCACTTTCATGGGCCATAACTGAGCTAGACTAGGACTGCTCAACCTACCTCTTCACTAACCTCTTCATTATTTTTGTGGTAGCATCAAATCTCATCCCAATTTATGATGTAAAGAGTACCACCTAAGGCCTCTCTTCTGTTGTTACCTATATAAAATCACCGACCCAATTTTGGGTAGTATTAGGTGTTGAATTTATTAGAGGTGGATGTAATGAAGGTGCTTGAGTTGAAGTAGAGGCTAAAGTTATATCAAGAATGTGAGGCAATCTCATTGGGTCTATTTGCCTAAATGTGCCAAATAGAGATCTTGTAGGGCCCATGTCTAAGATAAATGAAGGTAATTTTGGAGACACACTCACCTTTATAACCATGGTAATATTAAATGGGGATGTAGGAAAAGGTGGTTTAAGGAAGGTGAATTTTTTTGAGATAGGCCTTAATGTCTTTGTTGATGTAAGGGAACCAATGGCAAGTGATTTACTATTTTTGGTTGCCTAGGAAGAAGTGGAACCTACAACCTAACTAGCACTAGTGCATTAGGAGTCTGATTAAAGATTCTATATTTGTAGTGGCATGGGAAATGAAGTGGGGGATGACTAATCTTAAGGAACTACTAAATTGGCTCATGTTAGTATCAATTGAGTAATGAGTGATGGTGGTTGTAGTTATGTTTATTGATGGAGGAGCCAATATTACAATAATGGTGGGAGGTGCAAACAAAAAAGTAGAAGCAAAAATATATGTACTTGTAATTGGGAAGGAAGGCAATGGAAAGGTACTTACATTAGGATATATAGGTGTTCTAGTGGTAGTAGTAGTCATTTGAGGAGCTGATAAAGGCATTATTTCTCCTCTCATGATGGTTTTGGGCTCCTTATTGATCTTGTAAACCTTTTCAATGTCCTTCCAAGCTAATGCCTATAATTCTTCCATAAATATCTCAATGCCTGATTACAATTCCTCAAGTTTAATGACAGTTGGGTCAAGCTGATCTAGTCTTTAGAGAATGGTTCCCATAGTAGATATAAATATCAATGTGCCCCCCTTGGAGGGGTCAGGTTGGATGTTATATCCTCCTTTCTTTAATCTTGGAGGTAGGCTCTGAGTACTTGAAGTGGCAAAAGTGGAGGTCTACATGGAATTTTCCTAATAAGAGGAACATTTTTTTATTCTTCTTCATCTTACCCTTCCTCATAATCATAATCAAACATGCTCCCATGAGTTGATGGTGGATGAGACCTAACAATATCTTCCTTCTTCTCTCTATCTAGTTTTATTTCCAGCTCTATGTTCTTCCTTACAACATACTTTAGTACCACCTCATCGTTCATAACATCTTGATATATCCATTCATGAACTTATTCTTGATGTTTGTACTCCATTACCATGTCCTTTTTGAATTTGAATAGATGCTTGACAATGACATTATTAGGGTTCCAATGTCTAAAGTCATCCTTAGGTAATAGGTAATAATCCCTATGCGTAGTAGATATGACAACATCATGACATTTTGTAATTCTATTCCTTCCTAATTTATATGGAACCTTGTGGGGGATATCTTCTTCTTATTTTTGAAGACTCCATCAAATCCATGTAGTAGTTGATAATCCATCTCTTCTTTTGTCAGCTTTAATGGCATGTACCTTGGTAGTCTAAGAGGATCCATCATCACCCCTTTTATCTTGATGAGTGTGCAGTCTAAGTATAGCCAGTAGTTACTCATGTATCTCAAAGTTTGATTGAATTATAGGGGAACCCTATACATTTCACATTTAGTGATTGAATTGTATACTACTAGGTATAATTCTTCTATAATTACTCTTATGTTGTGTTTGAACTGATGAATGTGCATTATAGAGAAGAACTGAGGCACAACCTCATGTCACTCAAGAGACAATGAATTTTGGTCTAGTTGAACCATTACATATATTATATCCAATAATAAATTCAACATGAAAAATGGGTCACCATTCCTACATGTGTCCTAAATTGTACATATCAGATTATTGCTAATAATTTTCCCAAGTGGGGGAATCTACTAGTCTTCAAGGATGATTTACAATAATGGAATAACCCTTATGTCTACATAGGTAATGTGTGGACTAAAAAATACTCTATTTAGGAGGGCTAATATAATCCTAAATCCTTTCTTAAATTTATATATGTCAAGTTGCCTTGATCATCCATGAGAGTATCTCCTAGTGGGTTAGTCACCCATGAAGCCAAGACCTTCTCTATGGAGTGTACCTCATACCAATTATCTAGGATGACTTAGTTGTATTCAACTTATGACAAGGGGAAGTCATGTTAATTTTAAAATCTTGGTACTAATATGAAAGTAATTAGGAGCCCTTGAGATATTGATTTAAGTAGCCTGCTCTCACATCTCAACCTCCCAAAGATACCATAAACTAGGTCAGTGCATGGTATGACCTCTGGCTTGGTTGTGGCCTCATTGAGACTAACTATGTTGATGGATAGGATATTTGAATCCAATTGAATTATATGAGGCATGGTCTATTCCTCATCAACAACACTAATTGCCTCTACATTAAAATAGATGTTGTTATAGTGCATGTTGCTAGATGTTATGGCCTCATGTATGAATTCAATGTCCTTAAAGATGATAGGAGTACCATACTAGAACATGAATTCATCATTTTTGAAATAAAAAATCTTACCTAGAGTATAAGGACCTACCTATGTCATCTTTTACACTGCTCTAGGTAGAAATCAATACCTCTTTGTATCCTTCTACAACTTTTAAGATTTGATAATGCAGGTTAGGAGTGTAGATTACAAACATATTTAGCTTTATTGAATTATGAGAGCATAGAAAATAGAGAAATTGAATTCATATGACTTCAAAATGTAGATAAAAATAACCTATTTGAATAGCCTTTTGAAAGATTGCCCTGATTAATGTAATGTTGATGGCAATTTTAGTTTGTGCCATATTAATGATGAGCTTGTCAACTTGGCATATATTTAAAACAAATTTAGACTATAATTTTTTGAAATTAATTTCACCATAATTCAAATTTATATTTAATTCACCTTCAATTTTCCATCAATTTTATCTTTAAATATAAATATTACCACATTTTGACACGTGGCTACCACCTCAGATCTAGCTAGGTACTCATGGAGCCTGAATATGACTAAGCTACTTAGCTCAAAATTAAAACACGTGGCATATTTTGATTACATCATAGATTTGTAATGTAGCTTTTTGTGATGACTCATCTATATCCTACTATGTGGCATATTTCAAATCATAGTGATATCTCAGGTGATGATTTTTAGTTTTGATTGGTCATAAGAGTTTTATGCATCACTCTCATAGGAAATCAAATATTTTCTTTGCTAGGTGTCACTCTCATGGGTAATCATGGATTTATTTTTCCATGTGTATCACTTGAAAGGATTTTGTATAACTATTGGTAACTTGGCACTAATCATGTGGCTTGGGTGAAGACATGCATCCTTCTTAGAGGTGATCTTATAGATCTTAGATAGGAATAGCATGGGAATGGCACACAACATCATCACATAAAACCAAAGGGGATAAACATCATTCTCATGGGTTTTTATTTGATTTTCTACCAAGTGTCATTTTTAGAGGGAGCTTCAGACAATTGTGTGTCATCAAGACATGATCAAACAACTTAGGGCAACCCAAATGTCTAACTTGTGAGCTCATACAAGCTTTGGATGGATTTAATGTAGTAAAGGCATATGGTGACCTTGAATGAAATTTAGGGGGAATACATCATTTTGGAAGGATTCTCAAGTCTAGATGGTTACTTTTGAGACACATGGTGGTATCTTGTAGGCTTATGCACTTTGGTAGGATGCTGGGGGATGCATGGCATATTACATTGAATGGGTTCACTCATGGGGGCTAAGATTATGACATGTAGCCTAAGATTTAAATTCCAATAGCTAACTTCCTTGTGAACTCTCTAGATGATTCTATATAGCTTGTGGAGTTGGTATATTTTCTATAAGTGTCTTGTATAGGACATGATGAATATATTTTCTATAAGTGTCTTGTATAGGACATGATGAATATCTAAGTCATTTTGAGGCCTGGTGAGGTAGACACCTATATTTTATGTCATAGTGTAAATTTTGACATCCTGTGAGGAGTCATAAATATCAAGTTAAATTTAATGTCCCATGAAGTTAAGTGAGAAACTAAGTTAGCTTTTTGAAGACATCATAACCCATCCTAGGAAATTTAAACAAATTTAAAGCAAACTTTGCAAGTAAAAATGCTTTAAACATTACATAATGTTAGTTTAATAAAATCTAATGAAAATTGCTACATTCATGTATATTAGAGAGCTTGGTTGCACTTCCTTAGCCAAAGCTTATCTTCACATTTTTGAATCATTCATGGTCAATCATTCACTATTGAATAAAACTTAAAGAAGACTTATAATAATTTGAATATTTCTAAGTACCACTCTTTATTGAAAAATAAATAGTTAACCAAAAACTATAGAAGCACAAGTAATGGTAAATTAGATCAAATCCATATGAAGTCAAATGTTTTAATATGCTAGGCATCTCTATAAATTTTAAAATTAAATAAAAGAAGGTCCCCATTCTGAGAATAGGGGGATGTTTATCATCAATAAATGGTGACCTATGTGGGGAGACATTATAAAATATTAAAATCTAGATATTATGTTCAAAGATAAATCACAAATTAGTCATCTCATTGTGATATTTAGTCAGAATCAAAACTATTTTTTAGAACTAATGAAAGCCCATAAGATTGAAGTAGTGTTTAAAACTTGTAGACAACAATAATATGTGTGTGCTTTGAGGTTCATTAACCATTACCATTGGGTTAAAAAATGATGACTTTCAAGATTTAGGACATCAAATATGAAATGAATTAAGAATTATTTAGTTTTTATATAATTATGCTTTTCTTATTTAAGGATGGCTTTGGCATTTATTTAGCTAGTTATCCATAGCCCCAATAGAGATACCATTAGTTCCACTCTAGGCCGTGTTCTATTACCATCTAGGTGTCCATAGCCCTAGTAGATCTTATATAAATCACCATTTATGGAATATAAAAGTAGTTTATGATTTCACTTCATTGATGTATCTTTTTATTTCCTACATTCATAAACTATAATGGTTGGGAAATAGAAACAACCAAGTATAAGGTTTTGTCAAGACATAGTCTGGATGTAATTCACTTTTAGATATTAAGTTTTACCCTAGTAATTTACTTGGTGAATTTAAGTGATAGTATGATGGTACACATAGATTCAAACTCTACTTCAAGTAAATGTTCAGTCATTTAAACTATATTATAGACTTAAAATGACTTAGGATTTTCATGGGAAAACTAACTTCTAATTAACCCCACCTAACTTTTCTAAATTAGAACATTGCTAGAGGTTTTGTAAACTTTGGAAAACCAATGTTTAAAACCAACAATCCTTTTTTCATGTTTTTAGGACTATATTAACACTTATTGAGATAAATAATTCTTGTTTAAAAGACTTATTACTAAGCTATAGCAAATGATAGAAAACAAAAAACAAGTAGAAAGTGAGAAATCACACAAAAGGAAAGCAAAGCAGGAAAGCAAGAAAGAATACAAAAATAAAGCAAAGAAAGAAAGGAAACTACTCTACTCCTACCTAATTTAACTCTAGATAAGCTTACTATCCTTTTGGATTTTGTGATAAAGTGATAGAGAAATAATGTTTCATGTATTGCCCATTGACTAGCAAGGTTAAATCATTCCCTTATAGGTCTTTGAGCTTGAATACATTTTTAGCCAATATTTATGCCACTTGATATGGTTCGACCCAGAGAGGAGTAAACTTATCATGTTATCCTTTCTTCTCATGGGCCTTGTCCCATAGTAGGACCAAGTCTGATATATAGAATGCTTTAACTTTGGCTTGTTTATTAAATAATGTCTTCACAACATCCTGATGCTTGCTAAAATTATTTAATGCTTCATCTCTAGCATCTTCTATTTGGATGATGTTCAATATTTGGGATTGTACTCTTTCATCATCTTCCATACACTCAGCCATAAAATCATAGGTGGGTAGCTTCAACATGATAGGAAAAATAGGTTGATACCTATAGATTAGTAGGAATGGGGATGCCTTTATTGCCTTTTTATCTAGTTCTATCTGCCCATAAAGCATACTTTAGCAAGGATTACCATTCTCTAGGTTTATTTTCTATAAAATTCTTGATGACATTCATCTAGTTTTTATTGGTGGACTCAGCAACTCCATTACCTTGAGGGTAATAGTTTGAAGTAGACTTGATGACTATTTGATTGTCATAATCCCATTCGGTAAATTTGGATGACATAAAAGATGGGCCATTATCACATACTAAATATAGGGGCATCCCAAACTAAGTGATGATAGTTTCTTCTATAAATTTGATGATGTCAATTGCTCTACTATTCTTGGTGGCTACTACTTCAATCCACCTAGTGCAGTAATCCATGGTAGTGATTACAAATTTATGTCCCACTACAGAATTAGGATTGATCACTCCTACAAATTTGAGGCCCTATTGTGCAAATGGATTCACTTCAATCACTTAATAAAGGCATGGATGCCTTTGTCTATCATCAATCAAATACTTGACATTGATGGCACTTTCACACATGAGCATGGGCATATTTGAATATGGTTGACCAATAGTAGCCTACTCTCAATATCTTGTGTGTTGTGGTAAACCCTAAAGGGTGATCACTACCAATTTGTCATGGATATTATTCATGATTTGGGTGGATTCAGTTCTAAAAACACATCTCAAATAGATTCCCTAAAAAATTTTCCTATAGAGGACCCCTATTTTGATCATAAAATGAGATGATCTCAGCTTGATGACCCTTTTTGGTTCCCTTTCAAGGTTTGAGGGACACACTCCATGTAGTAAATAATGAACAATATCCTTGTACCAATATCCACTAGATACTTGACTTGCTTCAACCTACAAAATGTCAATGCATGGATCATTATTTGTAATAAGATGGATTAAACCTTAACCTATAACTAACTTAGCATATTTTGTTTTTATATCATATTCTTGTAATTTGGTCATCCATTTCCTTCTTCATTATCCAAGTTTATTTTGTCCCAACATCAACTTGATAGCCAGATCAGACACAATGTCATATGTTTTGTTTCGTAGGATGTAGTGCATGAAATTTTTGATGGACTTCACCAAAGCATAGGCTTGCTTATCTAGAATGTGATAGTTAAGCTTTGCATTCTTCAAATTGGTGCTCATGAATGCTATGGGGTGTTCTTTGTCATCATCTTTTTGTGTTAAGATAATGGATATAGTGTGATTAAAAGAAAAATAGAATAGATAAAATTCATTGCTAAAATTAAGACTTATCAAAATAGGAGCTTGAAAAATAACATCCTTAATGTCTTGAAATGAATTCTTTGATTCATTAATCCATTATATATTTGCATATTTCTTTAGCATCACATTGAGTGGTCTCACAATCTATGCAAACTTCAAGATAGATTCCTTACAAAATTAATCTTACAAAAGAAAGATTTCAACTCTTTTTTACTATTAGGGACTTCTTCATTTGAAATTGAATTTATCCCATTAGGGTCAATAGTCATAACTTACTAGGTGATTATATGTCTTATAAGTTTGCCTTCAGTTACATAGAAGATACTTTTCTTGGGGTTTAAAGAAATTCCATACCTTTTTCACTTCTCTAGCACTTGTTCTAAATGCATCATGTGATCGCCTCTATTTAAAAAAAAAAAATGTTATATCATCCATGTAAATAATGATGCACTTACCAATTAATCCTTGGAATGCATAATCAATTGATCAATAAAAATTTGCTCCTACATTGATCAATCTAAATGGCATTTGTTTGTAGGCAAATGTTCCACACTTGGAGGTGAAGGTAGTTTTCATTCTATTACTCTTATTTGTTAGGACTTGGTTGTAGCCTGAAAAATCATCAATAAATGACATCATTATAGACCCACTTACCAACTAAATGCCCTCATCTAAAGATGTAAAGGGATAATTTTCTTCCTATGAGGATCTATTCAAGTTTTTAAAATCAACACATAGTTTGATTTATCTATTATTCTTTCAGACTAGCACAAGATTGGCAACCCATGTCAAGTGTCGTATGGGGAAGATTATCCTTGCATCTAGTAATTTCTTCACTTCCTTATAAATTAGTGGTTATATCACTAGATGCACTAGCCTTTGTCTTTGCATGAAGGGGTTTTAAGCCTATTTTAAGGGGATAATGTGAGTAATCACACTAGTATCAAATATCTTAAGGTCATCATATGACCAAGCAATGACATATTTGAACTTGGTTAAAATGATAGCAGTTTCTTTCAGCTCTTCATCAGTGAAAACTAAACCAAATTTGACACTTTACTCATTTATTGAACTTCCCAAGTTAACTTGTTTATAATCTTTTCCACTCACCTTAGGTGGTTTAGCTTAATTTCTTTATTTTTCTAGGTCAAACATCCTTTCCAAGGAGATCAATCCATTGGGTTTTGATTTCTCCTTGAGTTGGATTACTCCATCCTCATTGTCCTTTGAATTTTTTACAAAAAATTTCATCTTATTCATCAATAATGTGAGATTCAAATATGCTAAAATTACTCATGAAGTCAATTATTTGATTATCATCATAAAAAAATTGGAAGTGATTGATATTATCTAGCATAGAGTGGAATGAAATTATTTCCACATTAAACTCTTATAAGTTCAAAGGCTCTGGAGGAACCAGGTTTGTTGTTTTTGAAGCTAGAGCATCTACCAATTGATTATACTCCTTAGGAAAGGAAATAATAATGAATGAGTCAAAATACCTAATTAAATCCCAATATCTAAACTTATAATTTCTTAAACAAGAAATCTTACACTGATTTCTTCCCCTAACCTGATTAACAACTAATTTTGAATCACCATAGACTAATATTTCTTTTAATTTATGTTTGATTACAAATTGAATGCTTAAATAAGAGCTTCATATTCTAATAAATTATTAGTATAAGTGAATTGTAATCTATAAGAAGCTAGATACTATTTTCATTTGGGATTTGTTAGAATAATTATAATGCCAGAACCTTTCTTAGCTCATGAACAATCAAAGTGCAATGTCCAGAGGCCTTTACTTTATTCTTTCAGTTTGTCATCTACAACAATGTTAGTGATTTCTAAAGTGTAAACACCTAAGTTAGAGGATTAGTAATTTAACTTTTCATTATTGGAATTATATTCTATGGTCATGTATTTCATTTTGGGTTCCCATTCAATCTTGATTTGATAGGAATCCCACACAAAGGTAACCATATGTGGGAACAATCAGTGGACATATATCCATTCAAGGATTTAGTCCAATCATGACTCAGTAATAATCTATAAGCCTCAGGAATATCAATGAATTTAATTTTGATGAACTATTATATTTGGGGCTCATGGGTGAGTCATATGTGGATATTCAATAATTCACCCACCACTTTCACTCTTGATTTATCTAATTACACCACTACCTTCTCTGATTTGACTAGATTTAATCCTATTTTTTCAGAGATTCTTAAAGGCATAGTGTTGGATAAATTACCAAAATAAAGTAATAAATTATGAAAATTCTTACCAAAAATCCTTATAATTAACAAAAATGGTGAAACTTCATACTTACTCTTATACATTACCACATATGCATGAGCCAGTTTAGCTTTGCTAGAGCTAGGCTTTCATTAAATGATTTCAATAGAAAATCATATTGTTCAGTGATTTGAGTAATTTCATGTAATGTTATGTTTACCTTGATCCTTTTCATATTTTCCACTATGTTGTAGCCACCCTTTGATTTTATGCAAGGAGCTTCTGTTGTTGGCTGATCTCCTTACCTTTAGGGTGTGGAGGATTGTTATTTATCCTACCATCAGGAGGTGTATATGTTTTATTAGGTAGAGTGGAAGTTTTGAAAGGTGGGTTTTAACCTTTGCTTATTAAGGCATAGTTTCTCCTCTAGTATTGTTGGAAAGCAAGCATTTATTTGACATTATCTTTAGGCTCATTTTCATCTTGACTAGGAAAATCATAGGTCTTAACCACGAGGATTATTTTTTGGGCTCTAGAAGCATCATTAGTATTATCAAAGCCTTTAAAATTAATTTAATCAATGGGATTCATCTCAAAACCCTCAATTTGGCTCTGAATGGCTTTGAATGCATGATATAACTCAACACAATCTAGCTCTCCATGTCTAGCTATATTATACACTTGACACTAGTTGGGTAAGGCTAACTCACAAATGTTGATATTAGGAAAATTGTTTAAAGGGGGATCATTATTATTGTTATTCCTATTAAACATTTTGTTATATCTCTAGAGTTTATAATTTTTATTAGAACTCTCCCTGGTATTTCCCATCTATTTCTTGAGATCCAAGAAATTATTAGCAAGTTTCAGAATGATTCTCTATATTAAATATAATTATCCCTTTTTAGGATCTAAGTTATTTTTTTGGGTCAAAAATTAAACATTGGTGTTATTTAAGGGCACCATCATTTGACTGACATTGTTCTGGGAATGTGCTCTAAAATTTTCTTGGTTGAAGAATCTTAGATACTAGTTGGGTGCAACATGGCTCAAAGGTAACTAGTTGATTACTAATAGTTGATTTAATTTAGAAATGTTATGATTCATGTTGGGTGTGACATTAGGAGCAAACATCATTGGGTCATTGTTTGGTATAACAAAGGTAGGATGCCCTTGTAGGTGCATTTGATCATCAATATGGATGGCTTTAGCATATGCTAAAGGAAATGTGTCAATATTCAAGGCTCTTCTCAGGAAAATAAATATCATCAAGTCTAAGGAATTTTTGTATTTTTCTAAAGACAAATCATCTATTGGCTTATAGGGTAGAGATGTCAGGGTATACATCTTTTGGAACCATGCAGTAAATGTTCTACATGGTTCCTTTATGTCCATTTTTAGGGTGGTAAACTATTGATATACAAATCTTAGGCTTACTAATGTACCAAATTAGGCAATAAAGGTATCATTAAATTAACCCCATCTCATGATGGAATCTTCTATCAAGTTGTGGAACCAGTCATAAGCTGCATCCCATAATGTAAAGTGAAAGATATGACAATCCAAATCCTCATGAATTATATTAAGTAGCTTTAAAGATGATTTGAAAGACTTTACATGATCATTAGTGGTTACTCTACCAATGGGGGTGAAGAGAGGAAAATAATTTTTTAGGTTCCTTAGTAGATCATGCACAACTCTAGGGATGTTGATGGATGAGCCAGCTAACCATGCCATGATTGGTAAGAGAGGTCAAAAATTTTGGTTAGATGGGGAATTTGTCTAGATCACAGACTTCCTATGTTTATCTTTGTTTTCTCTATCCTTCCTATGTATTTATAGGGATGTTAAATGGATCTTAGGTTTATATCAAGACCTGGTTCTAATCTTAGGAAACTCTAGCATGTAGAATGGGTAAAGAAGGCAAAGCAACGTCAAAGGTAGCCTCATAAGTGTTAAATATCACAAGGATTAGTCAAATTCTTAAAAAAATCCCTTTTATAAACCATATCTAATAGATTTACCTTTATCTTTGAGGATCCAAGCCTTGAAACCTCAAAGTTCTCAATTTCTGCATAAATACTATTAATCGCACACATTAGCCAACAAAGATCAGTGTTAGACTAGAATTTCAAAGCATTACTATGCCTAATTTAACAAATAGGGAGTGATTAAGAACTTCAAAACATCTTTAATCTCAAATTTATGCAAAGGATTACTTAATCCTAAAATAATTAGAGTAACCATGTTCTTAAATGCCTAGATTCAATACAAACGAGAATTATTAAAAATATCCATATTATTTATCAAAATTCTATTAATATTTGCAAAGATGACCAAAATAACCTTTAATATGCTTAAATAATGGGGTATTTCACCTATTTTTGCATAAATTTACAAAAATATCTAGATCATTTACCAAATTTATACAAATGAACACTAACTTTGATGAAATCCGTCAAAGAACACAAATATTCCTATAAAGAATGTAAAGATTCATATAAAGAATGCAAATCCTTAGTGTTATTTAACAATACTTGTGTACTTTAAAACAATTATGCACATATTTAATGAAGCACACTAAAATTTCACTAAGATGCATGAAATTAATTACATAGGGCTCTCCTTCTAGCACCAACTTTTGGGGCACCTAATGCAATTAATTATGCAAGTCCCTCCTTTTAGAACCAACTTTTTCCTTCTTATTGATGCACTTAATGTGCTCCCTGTGTCACTAAGGAATGTGAGGAAAGTAATGAACTTAACTTTAAGTCATATAAGACTTGGGGATCTAGTTTTTTACACAACTACTACTTGAAATAACAAAACAATAGAGATATTACCACTATTTGAAAGTCTACAAGTAGACCCTACTATAGGGACAACATATTATACAAAGTGACACTTTATTTCTTGTTACTATTTTGAATTTTTTTAACTTTTCTAATTATCACCCAAGAAAAAAAGAACCATGGATATTTATAGAATGAACTAAACTAGAGTGAGTCATGGGTAGATCCAAAGGTAAGTAGGGTAAGGCAAAAAAGAGAGTTTACTTCAAATGATCAAAGGCTCCAATTCTTTTAACTTCTATGATAACAACATAAAAAGCTAGTGTTCACCAACTCTAGTGTATTACTCAAAGTTAAATAAACACAATTGAGGCTTTAAAGGAAATGAAATACATATATCTAAAAGTATATGTTGCACAAAAATTACTAATTCATAGTAAATTTCATAAACACATTTAGTTGAAAATAAGATGAAAATAGAGCACATATACTAGTAGATTTGTTAGCCTAGTGTTAAAATCAAACTAATAGATGTGGATATTTAATGTTATTTCGAAATTACTTAGTAGAAAAGAAACCATTAGTTATCTAAAAGTGTGAGAAATATAAATAATATAATGCACAATAAATCATATAGATAATCTCTCAAATTCTTAGCTCTTTTGTATTAGTTTTATAACAATTGTTCCTAATTTATAATGAGGGGGAAAAACCCTATATACAGGTCTCAAAACTACCTATACAATTTCAAGTGGGACCATTAAAAGATGAAAAAATACATCCAAGTGGTTATAATGCCATGCATTAAAAAATGGAATATTTTTAATTTGAATTTACAAAATTAAACAGAATATTCCTCAAGGTCCTAGAAGAGGTTGTTGAGATGCCTACTGTTGCTACCTTTATTTCTTCTCTACCTCTTCATTTGTTTAAACCACTACATAGGCTAAGTAATCCTAATTAATTTGGCCAAAATATAGGATTATGGGATGAAATAAATTAGGCATTTATTAAATATTCCTATCATGTGATGTAAGTATAGACCTTAGTGCTTCTTCAATGGCCTCGACCCTCTCTAGCCTCTGGTTTGAAAAATCCATGATGTTCATCACCTCGATGGCTATCATGTCTTTGGAAATATTAAGATGGAATTTTGTGATAAATATATTCATTTAATCCCTAAATTATTGGTCATCCAGGAAGGTTACATTAGGTTTTGTCACCTTAGTGACCATGACATCCTTCAATAAGAGGGCAATCTTAAATTTTATCTTTTCTAAGGATGCAGTTGTATCCTTAACCTGATACAACCACCTCTTCAATATCCTTATTATATTCATCATAATTGTTTGTGCTAAGATGATATCCTCAAGTGGAAACACTTTGAGGTATAGGTATTTTTTGCTTCTTGAAACTCTAGCTAGGTTTGATAACATGGTATCATAGAGTGCAATCTTCTGGTAAAATTTTATGACCATATTGTATTATAGAGTCCCATCTTCCTATTTCCTCTTCATGAATTTCTATAAATTGAATATATTAATAACTATATTAATCACCTAGACTATGGTGTTGTCTAACACTATGGGTAATGTCTATTCTCTTAGTCTCTTCATCTCGTATTTCATGCCTTTCATTAAGGCCACTATAGATTCTGAATTGGTTTGAACTATGGACATTAGGTCCTCTACATATTCATCCACCTCACTAGTTCTAGCCTTCCTCTTCCTTATAAAAGTGAATAAGGACTCTTCACTTTCATGGGATATATCTAAGCTAGATTAGGGATACTCAACTTGCCTCCTCACTACCCTCTTCATTATTCTTGTGACAACATCAAATCTCATCCCAATTTATGGTGCATAGAGAACCCCCTGAGGCCTCTTTTGTCTTGCTACATGTATAATGTCCCTGACCCAATTTGGGGTTAAAATAGGTGTTAGATTTATTATAGGTGGATATAATGGAGGTTATTGAGTTGAGGTAGAGTCCAAAGTTATAGCAAGAATGTGAGGCAAGCTCATTGGGTCTATTTTCCCAAGTGTGCTAAATAAAGATTTTTTAGGGCCCACATTTAGGATAAATGAAGGAAATTTGGAAGGCACACTCACATTTGAATCCATGGTAATATTAAATGGTGATGTAGACAAAGGTGGTTTAAATAAGGTGAGAAATTTTAAGATGGGCCTTAATGGACTTGTTATAGGGGAACCAATGGCAAGCGATGCACTTGTTGTGGGTTATTGGGAAGGAGTGGAACCTATAACCTAATTAACACTAGTGCATTGGGAGTCTGATGAAGATGTTATATTTGTAGTGGCATGGGAAATAAAGTGGGAGATGGATAATCTATAATAAATAATAGCTTGGCTCATGGTAATATCAACTAATGACTGAGCGGTGGTGGTTGAAATTATGTTTATTAATGGGGGAGCTAATGGGGAAATAATGGTGGGAGGAGAAAACATAGAAGTAGAAGTAGAAGCAAAAGTAGATGTAATTTAAATTAGGAAAGAAGGCAATTGGAAGATACTTAAATTAGGATCCATATGTGTGCTAGTGGTAGAAATATTAATTTAAAGATCTAATTAAGGTGTTATTTCTCCTCTCATGGTGGTTTTGGGCTCCTTCTTTAATTGGTAAACCTTCTCAATGTTCCTCCCAGCCAGTGCCTATAATTCTTCCATAGATAACTCAATGCCTTATTAAAATTCCTCAAGGTCAATGGTAGTAGGGTTAGGTTGATCTAGTATTTGGAGAAATTATCCCATAGTAGACACAAATATAAATGTGGGCCCTTGATAGGGGTTAGGTTGGCTTCTAGATCTTCCTTTCTCAAAACTAGGAGGTAGGCTTTGACTTCATGAAGTGTTAAGAAGTAGAGGTCTACATGGCGTATTCCTAATAAGAAGAACATTGCATTCTTATTATTCATCCTACTCTTCCTCATAATTGGAATTAAACATGTTCCCATGAGTTGGTGGTCGCTGATACCTAACAATATCTTAATTCTTCTTCTCTCTATCTAGTCTCATTTCTAGCTCTATGTTCTTCCTTTTAACATTCTTGAGTACCACCTAATCATTCATAACATATTATTATATCCATTTATGAACTTCCTCTTGATTATTATAATCTAGTGCCACATATTTACTAAATTTGAATAGATGCTTAGTAATGGAATTGTTAGGGTTCCAAGGTCTGAAGTCATCCTTAGGCAATAGGTAAGAATCCTTATGCCTAGTAACTACAATAACATCATGTTATTTTGTAATTGTAATCCTCTCTAGTTTATATGGAACCTTGTGAAGGGATTTATTCTTCTTGTTTTTAAATATTACATCAAATCCATGTAGAATTTTATAATATATCTCTTCTACCAGCTTCATTGGCAAATACCTAGGAAATCTAAGAGGAGCTACCATCACACCTTCTATCCTGATGACTGTGTAGTTTGAGTATAGCCAATAGATACCTATGTCTCTCAAAGTTTGGGGAACCCTCTAAATTTAAAATTTAGTTATTTAATTTTATACTACTAGGTATAATTCTTTTGTAATTACTCTTATGTTGCATTGGAATTGATTAATGTGCATTACAAAGAAGAGTTGAGGCATAACCTCATGTGACTCAAGAGACCATGAATTCTAGCCCAATTGAGCCATTGAATAGATTGCATCCAACAAGTAACTCATCATGAAAAATGAGAAACCATTCCTATAGGTGTCTTGAATTACACATATTAGATTGTTGTAATAATTTCCCTAAGTGGGGGAATTTGTTGGCCTTTAAGGATGATTTATAGTAGAAAAATAGGCCTTATGTCTAGGTAATGTGTTTATTGTAAAGATATATATTTAGGAGGGCCAATCCAATCCTAATTACTTATTTTATTTTCTATATGGGCAAGTTACCTTGATAATCCATGAGAATAGCTCCAATTGGGTTAGTCACTAATAAAGCCAAAACCTTCTCTAGGGAGTGCACCTCATATTAGTTGTCGATGATGACCTACTTATATTCAATATATGGTGATAGGAGGTCATATTAATTTTAAAATATTGATCTTACTATGAAATAAATTGTGATCCCTTAAAATATTTATTTAATCAACTTGTCCTCACATCTCAACCTCCCAAAAATACCATAAACTAGGTCAACACATGGTATGACCTATGGCTTGGCTGTAGCCTTATAGAGACCAATTGCATTAAAGTCTAGGATATCTAAATATAATTGAATTATATGAGCCATGGTCTCATCCTCATAAACATCCTTAACTACCTAAAATAAATTATTTTATAATGCATGTCACCAAATGTTATGGCCTCAAGTATGAATTTAGTGTCCTTGAAGATGACAAAAGTACCATACTAGAACAAGAAGTCATCATTTAAAAAATAAATACTCTTACTTAGAGTAGAGGGACCTACCTATCCCATCTTTTAAAATTTTCTAGGTATCAATCAATGCCTCATTGAATTTTTTTACAACTTTTGAGCTTAGATAATGGTGTTTGGGAATGCAATTCACAAATGTATTTAGCTTTGTTGAACTATGAGAATGAAAAAAGTAGCTAAATTGAATGCATATGGATTTAAAATATAGATAAAAATAGCCTAATTGAATATCATTTTGAAATATCACCTTGATTAATGCAATGTTGATGGCAATTCTAGTTTATGCCATATTAATGGCAAGCTCGTCAATTTTACATGTATTTGAAACAACTTCAGACTATTTCTTTTGGAAGTTAATTGCACTAGAATTAAAATTTAGTTTTAATTCACCTTTGATATGTCATAAATTTTAGATCTAAAGTTAAATATTTCCACCTTTTGACATGTGGATGCCACTTTGGATCTAGCTAGGTCCTTACGAGGCATGAATATGACTAAACTACTTAGTTATCTTGAAATTATGACATGTGGCATCTTTTGATTTCCTTGCACACTTGGAATAAAAATTTGTGTGATGACTCATATATATCATACCACATGGAATCTTTTAATTTTTAGTCAGCTCTCAGGTGATGATTTTTAGTTTTGATTGGTTGTAAGAGTGTCACAAATCACTCTCATAAGTAATTAGAGATTTTATTTTCCAGGTGTCACTCTAATAGGAAATAATGGCTTTACTTTGGAATGTGTCTCCCTTAGAAGGATTTTGGACAACTTTCAATAAATTGGTGCTAATCACATGGCTCAGGTGGAGACACACATCTTTCTAGAAGGTGGCCTTATGGATCTTAGATATGAATAGTGTGGGAATGACACTGTCATTGCATGGGCCCAAGGGGGACTAATTTAATGTTTTTGGGAATAATAGAGTTTTATTCATATTTTAGTTAAGGGTATAGATTAATAAATTAGTAAATAATATTTCAATAAATATAGTCCTAATTTTTATAATTTATCTGTATCTTTTACCTTTCTAAAAATTACAATAAATAAGGAGAAAATATAACTTATCTTGAAACTAGCTGAGACAACTAATACAGGGTCTAAAACTGGCTATGTAGGATTAGGACAATGTCATGAATATAAATCTATCTTTCATTTGGAGAAAGAATAGTAGCACCAAAAAAAGGACACTTTGGGTTCTAATGTTATTTTACACTCCTACCGCTATTGTCTAAACTAGTCATAAAGACCTAAACTGGGTTCTTTGTGTTGTTCTTGTGTGAGTCTACCTATGAAATCTTGAGTGATGAAAGTTGATAAAGCTCACTATAAATATGATTTAATATTCAAACCCTAACCCTCCACCATGCTTGATAAAATGGGATTTGAATCACTTGAGAAAGGGGGGTTAGTATGTGTAAGATGCATTGAACATGTGATCCATACCCTTTATGTGGGTATGCTACCTACATACCAATACTCTAAAGAGGGATCAAGCCATATGTAATTCTCCCACCTAATGCGGGATTATATAATAGTGTGATGAAAATGTGAAAATTCCAAATTAATATTGATTGATGTGGCTAAGGACTGGTATGAGAGTTTTAATATGTTAGTAGTTGAGTTGGGTGACTATATGTAGAGAATAGGGAAATTTTCCTTAGTAGTTTTATTGTATTCTTACTGTCTCTATAAGATTTGTTACCTCCATTTATAAATGAACTTTGGATGGGATTTTATAGGGAACTATTGGTCATGGGTTAGATGTATTTGCATTAGGATAACAAATGAAAGAGAGGAATCAAATGAAAATAACCATTTTGGATAAAAATTCAAATGGATAGGAGCATAAAAAATGGGATACCTTAGGGTTTGATGCTATAGTCTAGGTATGATAATTCTATCCTACAGGTTTGGTACTTATGGGGATAGGATTGGATTGGGAAATAAAGTCTAGTTGAGCTAAAATGACCATTTGGAAGGCTAAAAATGACTTGAAAATAGAAAAAAAGGTGTTTATAAGGGTCACAAGAGAATTCAATAAGGACCAATGTATTAGGTGTCACAAGCCACACTCAAACTACCAATTTGGACATTTTATATGACTAGATTTTCCTCCCCCTTTATTCTAGTGATGTAGTAAAGATAAATACTAGGATAAAGGAAAAGTAGAAAATGTACCTAAACTTAATTGCAAGGGTGAAGCCCATGAAGATGTGTGATGTTGAGTGATGTTGACTAATGTTGGGTATGTGTTGATTAATGTTGGGTATGTGTTATACCAAAAGTAATGTCATGAATAGAGCTAAGTACTCAATTCCTCAAGAGTGGCTCAAGAATATAAAAGGCTATCCCTTTGGCTCCATCATCACCCACTATGTATTGAAGCAATATGATCCTATGTGTATTAATCAATGTTTGGACTGTGTCCAATCCCTCTGAATAGGTGGCTCAAGAATACAAAGGCTAGCTAGTTTTTTGGCTCCATCATTACCCACTAAGTGAAACTATGAATTGATACTAGTATGAATGTGTGTCATATGATATGAATCCTAAATCCCATGAATGATATGCAATTTGATAATGTATTCAAATCTATATTGAGAACTAGGCCAATCTTGGCCACTCAAAAAGGTGGAGATTAGGATCATATGAAATCCACTCCAAAACTAGGAACTAAGATTATATCAAAGCCACTCTAAAATTATGCCAACCACCTATATATGGAATAAGGCATGAAATTAATGAGAATACCTAGGTAATTTAATGAACTAAAAATAAAATAAGGCAAATGTGCCTTGCACATTTCCCCCAATAACTAGTGTTTGTAACATGGTTTCTGATCCAACAGTTGTACCAACTACCCAAATATGAAACTAGAAGTGAGAGTCATCATGCCGCACATGATGTCCCATATATATAGATTATCTAAGAAAAAATATACTAAAACTACTAAATTTAAACTAAAATGTAGCTGACAAAACTATAACTAAACTTACCTTTTTATCTATTTCTAGAAAATCTAGTTTTTTTACTATTTGGACAAGAGCACTAAAAATAGGACACTCTATTGTCTGGTGATGTAGTCTAACTATGGCACACTTGTCCTTTACTATTTTTGATCACTTTTCTATATTAATCACTGTGTTTATAGTCAATTATACTTGGTTTGGGTTCTAAATTCTATTCTAAGTGTTTTAAAAACTAATTTTTGACTGGCACAAGGCTCTTATCTCTATAAAAAACCCCTAATTGTTTCCCCCTCTTATGAGGGTAAGAATTAACACCTTGAAATAAATATCCTTGCAAGTGTGTTATGCTATGAAATATATGATATAGTAATGATAATTGAAAAAGATGTCTCAATATATAACATAGTTTGTATTGGAGATTGTTAGATCAATAGGGGCATAGCTAGAAAAATGTAACAATGTAATAGCATGTGTAGTATACTGAATTGAAAATATAAATGTTAGTTTTTAGTTTTTAAGAAGGGATGGATCATGATGTCCATCATGACATCCAAGAAAATAAGATAATGCATGATGTGGATCATGGCATTGTAAACAATTGAGAAGCAAACAAGCATGCAAGGCAAGAAGCACACAAAAGAGGCCAAGGGGCCAAGAAAAAAAGGGACATGGGCACATGTCACTCAAAATAATAAATCAAGCATACAAGTAATATTCAAATGCCACATACACATACAATTGAAAATAAGTAAGGTTGGCATGAGGGCCACAGGCACATAGAAGAGTATAGGAAAATGACATGGTAAATGTCCTAAGGCACACACAAGACATAAAAGTAAAGGACATTGGAAAATTTCCTAAGGCAAACATAAGAGATAAAATGGGAAATGAGAAATGAAATTACATCTATCAATGCAAATTAAGAAACAAAAGCATGTAAATGCTGGAAATACTATCACATCTAACTAATCAAATCAAGAAGTGAAAACATGCAAAACATGGAGTACAAGACTAGGTAGATCTTAAGAAATACACAAGTTCTATATACTAGTGAGTGTCGATAGAATAATGTGTAAGCTAGTAAGTAATGTAGATCAATATGATAACTAGAGTGTGTGGTGTAAGAATGACATAACCTAGATGGTATAGTCATGTAGAAGATGCCCCTAGTGGGTAGACATATCGATGTATGTCTCAAATGTAGAAATAGGATGCCCCCTCAATGGGTAGAGTAAAGCAATCAAGGATTCAGGTGTCACTAGACATACTCAAATAATATCAAGAGAAGCATGGTAATATAGATAAATTGACAATTAATAACATAGAATAATAAAATGTAAGTGTAGCATGGTAGTAGAAATGTAAAGCATGGATAATGCATATAGTAGAATTTTTTTTGATGTTTTGGGTTATTTGAATGTTTTTGTATTTTGACATGTTATATTTTTTTGGTATTTTTTAAATAAGTTATGTTCAAGCAATCATAAGGAAAATATGTACAAGAAATTAAAAAGAAGCTATGTACAATAAAGACTGAGAAGAAATGATACTAACTGATGAGTGTCTTGAGAGACTCCCTATCATGGTGTCTTGTATCAAGGGGATGGATTGTGCATGATTGTGAAGCATGATGGAAGGGATGAAACTATGACTCTGAAAGCTATGTATGATGTAAGTTCTCTAAAATGTTTATAGTGGAAACTGACTGTTGGTTCCCCTTGTAAATATAAGAAGTGGATGCAACTATGGGGATCTTAGGGACCCATCTGGTAGTAGAATAAGCTCTATGAAAATTTGATCTATGTGTATAGGTATGAGACCTCAATGATACTACCCTAGGTGTGAATATTATAGATGAAAATTATCTAGAGTCCTAAAATTGTCACTACTATAAATCTGAAGAGGGATCAAGCCATATGTAGTTCTCCCACCTAATGTGCTTTATGAAATAATGTGATGTGGGTGAAAAAATACCAAATTAAGAGTGTTTGAGGTGGATAGGGACTAGTATAAGGGTTTGAATATGTTAGTAATTGAGTTGGGTGACTGTATGTAGAGAATAGGGAAATTTGCCTTAGTAGTCTTCTTGTATTCTTTCTTGCTTTGTAATATTTTACACCTCCCTTTGTAAATTAACTTTGGATGGGATTTTATAGGGAACTATTGGTCATGGGTTAGATGTATTCTTGATAGGTTGACATAATGAATGATATGACTCAGATGAAAATAACCATTTGGGCTCAAAATACAAATGGATAGGAGCACCAAGAATAGGACACCCTAGGGTCTAGTGTTATACTTTAGGTATGACACTCTTATACTACAAGATCAATACCTATGGGATAGGATTGGCTTGGGAAATAGAGTTTGGTTGAGCTGAAATGACCATTTAGAAGGCTATAGATGACTAGTAAAGAGTGAAAAGGTGTTTAGAAGGGTCACAAGAGCATGTAAGAAGGACCAATGGATTAGGTGTCATAAGTCACACTCAAAATACCAATTTATAAATTTTATATGACTAAAAGGACACATGTCATTCTTGTGGGTTTTTATTTTCTCTTCTAGAAGGTGTCATTATCAAAAGGAGACTTAGACAATTGTATGTCATCAATCATTGATCAAATGGCTTGGAGTAACCCATATGTCTAACTTGTGAGCTATTGTAAGTTTTGGATGGATGCAATATGACACAAAAATGTGGTGACATTAGATGAACTCCATGGGGTACTCATAACTTCAAAAGGCTACTTGAGTTTAGTTGGTTACTTTTGAAATACATAATGACATTTTGTGGGCATATGCACTATGGTGGATGTGTAGTAGCTCAAATTGAATGGGTTCATTTAAGGGGGCTAAGATTATGACACATAACCCAATATTTTAATTCCAATGGATAACTTTCTTAAAAACTCTCCATATGATTCCACATAGCTCATAGAGTTGGTATATTTTCTCTAAGTGTCTTATGTGGGATGTGATGAATCTTTAATTAATTATGAGGCTTGGTGATGCAGACACCTATCTTCTATGATGTAGTCAAAATTTTAATGTCCTATGGGGTATCACAAACTACAAGTTGAATTTTATGTCATGTTAATTCAAGTGAGAAACTAAGTTAGCTTTCTAAAGATGTCATTGCCCATCCTGGGAAATTTAAACAAGTTTAAAGAAAACTTTACAAGTAAAAATACTTTAAACATGACATAATGTTAGTTCAATAAAATATAGTGAAGCTTTCTATATTCATGTATATTAAAGAGCCTAGTTAGATTTATTCCAGAGCTTATCTATACATTTTTAAATAATTCATTTTTGAATAAAATTTGAAGAGGAATTGTAATAATTTGAATATTTCTAAGTACTAATTTTTATTGGAAAATGAATAATTAACTAGAAACTTTAGAAGCACAAGTAATGGTAAATTAGATTAAACCCAGATACAGTCAAATGTTTTACTATGATAGAAATCCTGGGTAATTTTAAAATTTAAAAAAGGAGGGTCCCCATTATAATAATAGGGGGAAGTTGACCATCAACACAACCATTGAACATATAAGAGACATGGCTAATTTTTGTAATATCAATAATGTTACCCAAGAGAATGTATTCATTAGGTTGTTTGAAATCACATTCAAGGTAAAATATTTGTATTGGTATATAAATTTAGATACTAATTAAATAAACTCATGGGATGAATTGGGAGATAATTTGAGTAAAAGGTTTGAAGATAAGAGTGACCATTTATCACTAGTTGAACAATTGACTAATATCAAGAGAGGCCTACGAGAATTCATGTAAGACTTAAATTATAGGTTCAAAAATACATTGGATAGGATAAAAATCCTTATGATACCAATTCCTAATTATTCATTCATCTATTATCTAAATTCATTGAAGAGTGACATAGTTGTTATGATACAATCCATGGGAGGAGAGATGTTATTGGAAGATTATGACATTGACATTAAAATTGGAAAATAACTTCATATAGGCTAGAAAGATATCAAAAATACATCCCATGCCATTTTTTCCTAATATATATCTCTTACTCCAACTCTTTTTCCCATTTATACATTGACCAGTGATAAACTAGCTACTCCTAGTCAAACAAACAAAGCAAGTGATGAAGAGAGAGTATTAATCAAGACCCTTGTAAATGATATGACATTGATAAAGAGGAAACTAAATGGATTGAAGGTTCAATTCATGGATAAAAATATTGGGACACTACATAATATTTATCATAGACCCTAAAATGGTATTTCAAATACAAACCAAAGGATTTGATGCATTATCTTGCTAAAGGACCTTATTCAAATGCATAGTCTTGATCGTATGGCTAAGAAGGTCAGTATATATTATGTGTGAAAAAAAATGAGGAGATGCATGGGATCCTAGTATTATCATGGAATGAGGATGGAATTGTATACTTAATATTATTTGTATTTTTTCTTGGGTTAGGTCCCTCAACTTTATGAACCATCCTTAAGAAGTCAATTGTCCCTAAAACCCTTCTTAAACCCTAAATATGACCCAATGGAAGAGATAAGACATATAATTACTAAATATTTATTTAAATTTCCCCTAAAACACTTGTATTACCTATTTTAATTTCATAGGAATTTGAATAATAAAATTTTTTGCACATGGGGGTTGTTGCTGTACGAAAAATGACCTAAAAAGATCCTTTTTGAGCTTGTGTGCAAGGTTTTGAATTGGAAAAACTATCATAATAAATTTTATAGAGTCTTGGAGGAAAAATAAATATTATTACATCATATTTAGGCCATTGAAGTAGATTCTAAGGTTATATAATAGGTTGTAAGTGGCCAAACAAGCCTTAATCAAAAGGATGACCAATGTGACTTCAAGAAGGGTAGGCTACAATCCTATTTGCAGGTATGAAAGTATGGAAAATCATTTAAATTAAAATTAATAATATTCATGTCCCCAAATAGGATTCTCAAGGCTTTTCATGGTGATTTAAATAGACTCCTAAGCTTCAAGATAGTATATGATGGACATTCTTACTACTTAGCACAAGAAGCCTAGTTGTAAACCTTGTGAAGGTAAGTTAGAGTCTGAAGATCTTCAAGACTCACCTAAGATAGTTTTATAAACTTATTTAAGACCATTATTATCATATAAAAATCTTAAATATAGTCCTCAATGCTATTTGAGTCTTTCATGGCAAAGGAAGAATATATTGGTTACTCTCTTGTCAAACATGTGTGTAGACTAAAGCCACAATGTGATACTCAAGGCTCCTTGACCTGATTCAATAATTACATGAAGTAACCAAGTATGGTAGAGACATTTATGACATAAAATTGGATTTTTTTTACCAATTTTGAATAACTAAAGGGCTGGAATATGGAGAAGTTGGAAACTCACATTCAATTCTCTGAGAAGAGGAAGTATTACAAGAGACCAAGGTTGGCATAAAATAACTTCAAGGATGCTAAGTGTCATCTAAGGATATTTTAAATATTCTAATAATTATATAGGTAAATCCATCAAGAAGGATTTATTATCAATAAGGCACCAAAATTTCCAAGAAGACCTCCTACACCACCCTTATAAAGAGTTAATCCAACACATGTTCTAGAAGGATAAGAAGGTAGATGATAAAACATTATTTGAAAGATTTGTCTCTTTCTTTATTATATAAATAATATGATAATGATATGCATCTCATGATTTTCTCTTCTTGTCTTATTCTTCCTCCTTCTTCTAATTCATCTATAAATGAAGCCTTGAGAGGCATTGAATGTATCCTCAAGCTAGATATGATAATGCTCTACCAATTTTAAGACTTGTACTTGCATTTTAAATTAGTTAAAGCTGAGTTCTAATATTTTCATCTTTCATAAATTGATCTTGAGTAATTTATTGATTAGTTTTTTTTTATAGTGATAGTACTCCCATGCATTTGTCCTTATTTTTCATGCCTCTATGTAAGTTTTCTTTCCACAAGTCACATGATGTGTAATACATGGTTTACTAAGTTTAAGTGTCAAAATATCATTAGTTTCTAACATTAGGCCTCTTGAATAATTACCTTATCTATTTTAAAAACCATAACCTTCATATAGAAACACTAGTGTGGTAAGAGTAGTTTTGAAGTTGTGAAATCAAATTGCAACTTGTAATTTCATAGTGAAAAAAATAACAAGTTGAGGACTATATTTGGTGCATAACCTCAATTTTTTATTATTAATTTTAGTTAATTTATATTCCTTTTATTTTCAAGTGTGATAAGTTTGTTATAAGTTTTTGGTGAAGCGTCAAGGGAGTTATCCTAACCTAGAGGTTTAATCCACTTAATAGGTCACCCACAACCTAGGATTATTCCCATGATATCATATAGATAGGAAGGCTTGAACAAGCTTCCTAGGGGTGAAAATTATATAGATAAAACCTATGTTCCAAACTTAATATATATATGACTTTGTATATCTCATACCCTAGTTCCTCACTTTAGGTTAGGTCACCTTACTAAAAATGTGTTAGTGGGTTCACAAAGTTGAGCTAGCCTCAAGGACCCCTCTACTAATCAACATTTACTACATATCCAATACTTTAAGGAAGAACTTAGACACATGTAATTATCCCCTAAGCATGATTTTGTGTGTGCATAAGGGTGAAATATGATATATGAAAGATAATGCAAAGATCTATCTTGTAACTTGACAAATACCATTCATGGGTTACTATTTAAATGCTTTAAAATTGAAATATGATAAATCCTATGAGTAATATATAAATAATAAATAATATAGAATTAAAATTAATTTGAGAAATTGATTTAATGAGTTTGAATAGGTTATTTATTGATATTTACTACATGTGTTTGATTTGATAATGATGAATGATCTTTGATTTGTATTTATATAACACCTTTTAAAATTATCTCATGAAAGGGTTGCATAATACAAATATGTTGATCCATACATCTATAAATTTTTTCAATTTGGATCAATTTTGAGGTACATACACTTGATAATGAAAATAGACAATAAAAAAGACACTAGTGTCCCTATTAAAATGTAAATGTCTAGTAGGATAGAAAATTACTAAAGGTATATAACTGATAATGAATGATATATCTTATTTTAAGCTTTTTATAGTGTACAGGTGATATGGTTCATCATAATGATAAGTTAATACTATAATGTAATAATTTAGGCATAATGAAATTTTGAATGCGACCTTCAATAGATGGAAGGTCTAGGACTAAAAATAAAGCCTTGAATGGTATTTGTCAATTATAAAAGAGTAATATGTTATATATAATAATGTTTTAGTATCTAAAAGTTATTAAAATTTATATATGATCAATCTCAAATTCACTAATGGATCATCATGAGGAACCATCTCTTGAAGTGCTTCAACAAGGGGGGAATGTTTATCCAATGCTTTTTCAATTTGTAGTGTAACACGGTTTCGTCTCTCTACAAGTATAACCCTTCCTTTCTCTCCTTTCAAGTTAAAAAAATTATAGTTTATTTTTTTTTAAAATTTAAATATGAATAATGAATAATTTATGTGATGTTCTAGGGTTTGATAAAATTAGTTACCTACACAATTGGAGTTTCCTATCAAATTACAAATTGTGATACACACGCTTAGATATTATTTTCTCATTTACTTTATTAAATTAATTATTAGAATGGGGGGAGGGGTTAGGGAGGGGGGTGGTGGTGGTGGTGGTGGGATATACATAACTAAATATAACACATGTACTTTAAAATGTTAATTTTTAAAAATATCTTAATCCAATTGACTTATTTATAAATACATTACTCTTATTTGCCATTATTCTATCCATTTATCTATACATAGGCTTGACTCATATATTTTCTAACACTACTGCATATGAATTTTAAATTCAATGATGCAAATTATTTATATCACTCTAAGATTACTTCTAACCTCAATACACTTGTCCATAATTTTTTGGGATTGGTACACATTAGGTAGATAAGTCTACCATAGTGGACATGCCCATGTAGCATAGACTTACCCTTAAGCCATTTAATAACTAGTTTCAAAATTTTAAAATATTCATTTGGGTCATTACACACATTATTAATTTGGATGAAGGAAATTATTAAAAATGTTCACTATATAAGCAAATTAAAGATCATTTATTAATGAACTTGATATTTATCTAACATCTATCTCTAAAAATACTAAGCATTCAAGAAATCTACCATATTATTATCAAATTAAAGATAAATCACTAGGATCAATTAAAAATTAGGTTTTAAGCAATCCAAATCAATTCAAGAGCTAACATTGTCAAGCATACAATCCAAGTTTATATTTGCATACATATAGTCAAAGATCATAATTGAATAATCACACTAGGTGGGATATCTATGTGTGGTATGAAACCTTTGTCAAAGTATCTAGGTATGTAGGAAGTGGTCAAAAATCAACATTATTTAAGTGGAGGGTTAAGGTCCCAATGAAAATAATCCAATCTATACAATGAGTGATCCTCTCAACTTTAAAAAACACACACACAATCACATACATAACCACATGAATCTTAATAAATTTTTATTTATTAATTAAAAAAATTAAAAAATATTTTCTATAAGAAGGAGATATGGCTCTACAATGGTCTAGTTACTTTGGGTAAACTCAAAATTTTATCTTTCATATTTCTATGCAAGAGTTCTCCTCGGGCATTGTCCCTCTCTCTCACTCTCACTCTCCATATAATTACCTTTTACTAAAAATTTTGGTATATTTTCCATTCTCTTTCCTTGTTGTCTATTAATGGGTCTTGAGTCTCATATTTCTAAACTTTAATAACTAATCAAATATATGATTATAACCAATCAAATCAAGCATTATATTAAAGATAAGTTAATGAGTTGTATACTAATGTGTTTAGAAAAATTTAGATCATGTGAATTTCAATAAAATAAGGATAAAAACCCCAACTAACTGATTTTTTTAAATTTTTTTAGTTATCACCTTTGATGCTAATGTATGTTATATCAAATCTTGTAAACCATGTAGACCTATCATAGAGACATAAATCTAGGTCAAACATTGCTGACTTTATAGTAGCTTATGTTCTTGTCAACACACTCCATGCAAAAATATCCTTTTCATCCCACATAGATGTGTAAATATAACATAGGTTATGTGCATGTGATTCCTACATATAAAAGTTTCACCATTATTTTATGTTGATTATAATTCTTTTTTTCATGCACTTGAATACCATTTATGAAAAAATACTAGAAATCCAAAAATGATGCATGATTATTTTTCACCATGGATGTTCATGCATCAAAAAACCTAGGTAACTTAAATGTGAGATCCACCTCATAGGTTAAAATTCATGGGATCGTATCCAAATCATCTAATTTATGCAAGGTCCAACTATGATACATATTTTATTATTTGATTCTTTCACTTCACCAAATATTTATTATATTCTTTTCCATGTGTCATTTTCACTACCTTAGAGTATAGAATGGTTTCTATATATTCTCTCTCCTTCACCATCAATTTCACTCTCCAATTTGAAATATATGACTCTTCTTTTTCTTCTTCACCCTTCTCTGCCTCATCAATATCATATAAATTTGCTACATTAAATATGGGTGATAAGTCTATTCCTTTTGATAAATCAATCTCTTATGAATTTTCTTAAAATTTATTCAACACCCTACATGGTATTATATTTTTCATCTCTAACTTGTTGTTGGTACCTTATGGAAATATCCCTTTTATCAAATGTATTAACACCATGCATCCTATATCAAACTCTATACTATACCTCTAATATGTACATTAGTTATATCTTAGGATACTCTATTCAAATTTCCAATTCACCTTTTCATGTATTTATCATATATATTATACATAATATTCAACATTTTCTCTTATTTCTTACATTTCATCTATACTTATTAATTTGGGACTCACTCCAAAAACAATCTAGAAAGGTGTTTTTACCATGAATTGGTTCATAGAATTATTTTATGCAAATTAATATTGCACCAACACCATGTCCCACTACATAAGTTTGTCTCCCACTAAACATGTTAATAGATTCTCAATGCTCTTGTTGAAAACTTTGATTTACTTAATGGTCTATAGATGGTAAGTTAAACTATAGTTTTGTTTTTTTCCAACTTCTTCCATAATGGGTGACAAAAATGACCCAAAAATTTAGTGTCTCTCTCTTACACTATACTATTTGGTAGTCCATGAATCCTCACCACCTTTATACAGAATAATTTGTAAAAGTTTGTTACATCATTAGTCTTCTTGTAAGTAATTAAATGCACCATCTTAGAGAATCAATCGAATATAAAAAAAATGGAATTATTGCCTCTTTATGTTATCAACATTTAAGTATGAAATCCATGTTTATATCTTCCTATCTTCCTTTTGTAATGGTTAAGGTTTTACACAAACCCATTTTTTGGCTTTTCCCCTTTCAAAATTAACAAAGTCAGCATCCTTATACAAATATATGCACATATGCACCCATCATTGGATAATAGTCACTCTTTAATAGTAGTGCCAATGTCTTATCACCACCAAAATGTCTTGTTAGTCTTTAAAAATGCTTCATTTTTAATTATATTTTCACACATCAACCCTCTTGGTATACACAATTGCATTCCCATGAAAATAATTCCTTCTTGAATCACATAGTCTAATCATGATGTTTGATCCATAGTTTTTTGTTCCAAGTAGGATTTCAACACACCCTAAAAATATTCATATTCAGATTAAAACTCATTCATTGGGTTAAACCCTAGTACTTTGACCCTCGTTTCATATATCATCAATGATATTCTATTTAGTGTATCTAGAATCTTGTTTTGTCTCCCACATTTGTGATTCAACATAAACATATAAATATACATGTATTCTACCCACTTCATGTGTCTATGATTTAACTTCTAATGAATGTTAATAAACTATATCACTTGATGATTTGTTTACAAGACATATTCCTTTGGCAATAATAATGCCTCCACTTCTTCAACACTTGTACGATTGGAAAATAACTCTTGGCCATAGATTGAATATTTTCACTTCATGTAATTCAAATTCTCACTAAAATAAGCTATATGCATACCCTCTTGGCTTAGAACCATGCCAATTACTACTCCACTTGTGTCAAAATCAACTTGGAATACCTTGTTAAAGTATGTTATAACCAACACTAGTTTCTTAGTCACTTTAGTCTTTAGCTATTGCAAGCTATGATATGCATCCTTGTTGTACTTAAAATTTAACATGTGAAATTTTGGTCCCTTAAGTTTAGATTAATATAAAATCATGTTTGACTAGTGTGGAATCTAAGCTAGGCACATATTCCTTTTGGAAAGTGATAGGAACTAATAGTGGAGTAGTAAATAAGAAAATATAAGCAACAACAAAAGGAAGAACAAAAAATATTAGCTGATTTAGAATCAAGATCCCAAATTAAAGTTTAAAGAAGGTACAATGATCTTGCAGAACATATAAGAAATTGGGTCTAGAGCTTCATAAATAAAGATCAAGAGGGTATAAGGAAGCCCTAGAGGAGGAATAAAGAGCACATCAGGGTTCCCCATAGGACCTAATCTTAGTAGTGCAAGCCTATTGAAATCATACCATCTCCAAACTCATCAAAATAAGAATTCAAATCTAGTATACTACTCAAAAGATCCCAAATTATCTATAAATACTAAAAAGATACATGGTTTCCACCTAGTAAAAGAGGGTCTATAACACCCTCAAATTATCCAAAATAATATGGTTCAAGAGGGTGAAGGAGGGTGAGTGGGATACCCTTGGTTTCTAGATCATGAAATCATAAGAGACCCCTAAATTTGTAAGCATGTCCATACAACTATTTCCTTCTCTAAAGATGTGGCTAAGACTAGTCTCTTGAAAATATGTCATAAAGGTCCTTACATCCATAATATTGTTCTCAATAATCCAATGGGTCTATGAGATCCCTCAAGATAGTTAATGATGTTTAAATAATCCCCTTTAATTTATAACTTGAGAATACCTATATCACTTGCCACTTTGATACCCCAAAGTGTTACCCTAACATTTACAACATGATTGGTTTGGATTCTAGTTTTACCTGCATAAGTGACCACTACATTTATATTAATATCTTTGATCACTCCCTTGCATCCTACTATCCATGGGTTACATTTCAATGCACCATCAAAGTTTATTTTAAAAAAACCTTCAGTCAGAGGGGTAAATTTGGTTGATTCTCAAGTGGAGTTATTTCTCAAGCTAGAATATTAAGGGGTATTGAGTTCCCAAAAATAAATAATAATTGATCCCTCACCATCAATGACTTCAACATTTTTATGAATCTTGAAGGTGAATTTTCCTTAATATCTTCAAAAAAATTTCTTTTAGTGATCCACCACTTAGAACATTTATCTCTAAAAATCCAATGATTTATTTCTTTCTAGATGCGCTAGAGAAAGTGTGGAAGAGTAAGATTCCAAATAAGCTTCAAGGCATTATGCTTCCAAGTTGGGTTCCATTATAGATATAGGTTCGAAAGGGAATCAGGGAGGACCCAATTTTTTTTGAGAGAGCACGTTAACAAATGATATATGGGGATAACATTAACACACTCTAAGAAAATGTGATTGATAGTTTCCTCCACCTTCAAGCATAAACTAAATATATTTGGCACTTGGAAACCCCTAATATTAAGGTTATCAATAGTAATAATTTTATTTTGGAAATATAGCTAAGAAAAAATGCCAACTTTAGAAATCAATTATTTATCCTAGAATTTGGACCAAGGGTCATGGTCTAGAATATCTTTGGTCCCAAAATTTAATTTGACTAAAATAAATAAATTTAATTCTATTTAATTTTTATAAATGTGTTTAAGGTTAAATGTATCTTGTGAAAAATTTCTTAAGTGTTCAAAAGATAATAAAACTTTAAATATCCAAGTTATTTTGTACCTTGTTAGGTTTTGGGAACTTGTTAAGCATGCCATAGAGTTTTGAGCTTTATCAAGCATCACATCAAATTTTGAGACCTTGTGTTGCATATATCAATTTTCTAACCTATGTTATGTATAAGTGAAAATTATGACCCCTAAATAACATATCATAAAACCTAGATCCATGTTTTACATCTCTCAACTTCCCACTACCTCTTCAACAAGTCTCAAAACCCAAGTTATGCATAAATGCACCTAGGATTTTTCACCCCTCACTACACTCTACATATACTAATGCCTTGTAAAAAATATAATAAAAACTTAACATTCTAAATATTTAATTTATGGCCATAAATTCTTATGCATATAATTTTTTTAGATGCTCTATAAGAACTTTAAAACATTAATTTCCCCTCACACCATTGCATTTTTAAAACACTCATCTTTCTTCCTACTTTATTTTAACATTCCTTGTCTCATTCCTTCTTAATTCAATTTAGGTGATTGAAGAATATTGTGCAGCCAAAATCCTCTTATACTCATAAAAAACCTTGGGTTTACTCAATGAGTTTTTATTCATCAAGAGAGATCTATGCAGTAAGGGTTTGTGATATTTTTATTTGAGCAATTTTTTTCTCATTCTATCTCTTTCATGCCTTGTTAAATTTTAAAATTCTACAAGGATGTTTTCTCAATGGGTTTTTCACCATTAAAAAACATGAATTATATCGATGAGTCCTGAATCATAACTATTGTGGATTATGATCCCTATTTTATCACTCAATATATTCTGGGCACTTACCAGACACTAATAAGATTTTCATACCCTAATTTTCTCCTTGCATAAGTCTACCACTTTATCAACACACATCATAATTTTACTATAAAAAATAATTAGAATTATACCACCTATTATACACACTCATGGGACCTGAGTATTACTCAAACATGTTCAAATTTATACCTTCTTGTTGAGCAAATCCTAAAACTCCATTTTATTCATATAGGGTTGTATTATCATATGTCTACATTGAAGACTCTAACAAATAAGAACAAAAAACATGAAATATAAATTATAAGGGGTTGTTTCCCATTTAAATTTGTATTTAAACATCAAAAATATCACACATACAGACTTGGGGCATGTAGATATCACATATTTCTATCAAACTATTAATGAATTTCACAAAATAGATCAGGGTCAAATAATTTATGATAGAGGTATGGCTCAAGCTAGAACCTTTATAACATAATTACAATATCTAAAATTTATATTTATAATGTAAAATTACTATGGTAAGGATATAATAGAAATTAATAATTCAAAAAGAGAGTAAATACTCTGCCTTTAAGGAGATTATATGCTAAAATTATCTGATCATGAATCATACATTGATCTCTCTCCAAATTTTGCTCAAATTTTTTGAAAATATAATACAAGATATTATTCCAAGATGGTTAATAAGTAATGGATTATAACACAAAAAAATCATAAACAATAATTCAAAAAACCATTTCAAGATATGATTTCATCAATGAAGTCAATGATATTATCACACTCCTTAATAGAGTTGTTGGCAAACTCATTGATATATATTTTTAGACATGGATGTATAGGTCCATCTAGATCATTCAAAAAAATAAAAAATATATCAATTGGGGTAAATTAATCAGTGATTATATCCATAAATAACTGATAGAGGTCAATACAACATTAAAGTTATATATGACTTCATACCCAGTCTACATGGTTTCTTGTAGAAGGACCTATGATGGACTGAATACAGTGGGTGATAAAGACTCTTCTTCCAAAATATATGAATTATATCCCCAACTTAATTTGAAAGGGAAATCACATAAATTTCATAGGTTTAATGATTCATTCCTATAATATGTCACTCATACTTTCGAGTTTGATCCTTATAATGTCAAAATATCAATTCAAGCTTTTACTAGAATTCAAATATGGGGAGCTTAGTTCATACAATTCTTGAATTTATCATACCTTAGAACATACAAGTGTGAAATGGATCCATACATTTTTATAATTTATGTAGATGATAAATTATTTTTAATAGAATTGGTGAGACAATTTGTTTAAAATCATAATTGTTTATTTAATAAACACAAGATTGGAATATATTTTCCAATTTCCATAGGAAGGTACACATGTTCTTCACTAGCCAAGGAAAAATATATTGATGATGAGATGACTTGAGTCACTCTTTATTTAATTAATAATAAACATTAATTTGTTGTTATAGGTCTAGTTTAACACATCCTCATCTCTACATACTAAGATGTACCCCATTTTAATACTTTTGGATGGATTGTGAAGATGATACATAAGTAAGGTTTTATGACTATTCTCATTTTAGTTTGGATCAAGTTATTGAATTCAAGATAATAAAAATTTCAAAGAAGTTTGAAGATGATAAGGATGTTATAGATACCATATATGAAAAATAAGATATTTAATCAGTACCTCTTCCATATAATGATTAGAATAGGGAAGAATTTACATCCTTGGAGGGTAGTAATTAAACAATGTTGGATAAAAAACTCACATGGATCGATAGTAAAGGGGTTAATATGGAAGATGTAAGCTTATATCTACCAATGAAATAAATTGATATATGTAATTATCACCAAAATCATTAAGTTTTAGGTCCGTCTTATATAATATAAACTAGTGAAATCATTGTTGAAACACAATAAGAGAAAGATGATACAACTCCTGAAGTCCACCAAGTTCAAAAATTGCCTAAAATCAAAATCAAAAGGTTATGAGAAAGATGTTCATGCACTTTTGTAATTTATTAATCACATGATACTTATAATTTAAACATTTATCATTCCCAAATATTGGTTATGAACACTATATAACAATTCATTTCTTTAGATATTATTTCTTGAACCTACTATTTTAGAGGTTGATATTACATTTCATTTTCCATCAACCTAATATGTTGGTTCACCTCTCATTTCCACTGCTAAAATCACATCTGAATCACTAGAATTGATCAAGGATATTTTCAAATCATAGTATCTAAATTTTTGACAATTACATCTCCTCCTAATAACATTAAAACTAAAGTATAACTAATGTTTTTGCAAAAGTAACCTAATGGAAAAATTCCCAATTGGCTGAATGAAGTTATGAATAAGAGAAAAGAGATAATACAACCTCAAAAAATTATTTTTAGTTCTACCATTCCTAATCATCATGTAGTAAATGAACCCAAATTATTTATATAATAGTAAAAAATGATAAAGGAGAAAGATATGTTAAGGTGGAAATTACCCCACTACAAAAGGAGAAAGACAATGTCAGTGTTAAAAATTACCAATGATCAAAATTACATATTAGTAAAGCTAATAGATAAGGTTTCAAAGAAAAAATGCAATATGAAATTGTCACTCATTTTGAGAAAGTGGACAAAAATAAATACACTAAATATAATTTTAAATAAAAATCTAAACAACTCACTTTAGTTATTGAAAATTTAGTGAAATAAATTAAAGCTTCCTCATTTGACATTGCTCCTCATATTTTAAATGCAAAGACATTGAATGTGGAAGAATAAATTTGACACATGGGGAGAGAAACTAAAGAATGGTATGAGAAATAGATACAATAAGGAAATAAGAAAATAAGTGAGGCCATGAATATTTACTTTTAATTTCAATATGAATATGATCTTGCAAGGAAAATGAAGACAAATATGAAATTGAAGCTCGTAAATGGAAAAAAAATGATACCAAAAATTGAAGATTTTTTTTACTATGATCCATACACTCTTCTCATAGAAGGAGTTATAAAAATAGTATATATTGGATATGTCACATAATTCCTAAGTGATGCCAACTTTTGAATCTGTATTATTGAAGAGTGTGTGAATAAATTTAGAGAATATTAGTCAATAGCAGTTGATAAAATATGTGACATATAGGGAACAATTGAGAAATTTCACTATTCATTTATATATAATAATAAAATAATTCTTATAGAAAAAGTAATTGTTAAATAATTCAAACAATTGATATAAAAATAAATAATTCCCAAATCAACAATTAACTATGAATCAATCCATAGATTCATCAAATATCAATTCTCTCTTGAAATTTTTGATAAAGATATGAAGAAGATTTGATAGTTTTAATATAAAATAATTGATATTCATTGTGATGTGTAAATTTATTTCATGCATTGATAAGGACATGATGAAGACAAAATCAAATAAACTATGAAGAATTTTGATGAATATAGGAAAAATATGTGACATAGTAAATAATAAGAAAAGGTTCAAATTGTGCTTGATGAATAAGATGAGTAAATTGCATTGAACATTCATCAACTCTCAAACTTGTAATTTTTAAATGTCCATTTCATAAATTTCAAGTTTTATGTTTTTAAAATAGAAATTTTGTATTTTTAAAGATTTTAAAATATTGTAACGTACTTTTAGAGGTTTTAAGTCATGAAAACATGTCAATGAAAATTTTAAATTTTAAGTTGTAATTTTTTACAAGCATGTTTTTGAAAGAGTCCTAAATATCAAAAAGGTGATTATGACCCATAACCACACATTTTAACCTATACATACAAGTTTTTAAGTCATTTAAAGTTATTTTTGATAGATAATAAAATTTTGGCAAGAAAAAAATGAGGTGTTTTTGTTTTCCACTCTTTGAAGAATCAATACAAAGTGAATATTGTGTACTTTGTGCCAATTTTTTTATTTAATGGACAATGTATGTGTGTATGTTATTATTTTCAATTATTATTCTTAATATGCTACTAAGTTTCATTTTTGGATAGTCAATGAAAGTGAATATCTTAGTTTAGAAGTTATTTTGAATATACCTTAATTAATTTTATTGCTCTGAAACCTTGGTAAGATTGAATATAGATTTATATCTACCTTCATAGGGAAATAATATTTTTTTGTATATATTTTTCCTAATTTATTAAATTTAATTGGTGTATGTATTTTACTCATATATTTTAAATTTGTATTTCCCATCTCATTTCTATAATAAAGGGTTCCCTCAAAATTTTCAAACCTAGGATTATTCTAGCAAGTTTATGTATTTGGCTATGTAGATTTATCCTTTCCCTTCCCATTTTTTTCCTTATCTATTTCCATTTATTTATCACCTTTCATTACATTTATAATTCATACCACCTTTCCATAATTTTAGGTTAATATTATAGTCCCATATACAGAAAACATTTTTGATGTATATATTTTAATTTTTCACATTATTTTTACTATTAATAAAGGTAGATCTACTTGAAAATAAGAGAGGGACTTTGTCCCCACATTGTTGACCAAAATTCCATATTTATGCCCTTGATAAATTCTTCCACCAAAAAATTTTTGGTGACCACTTTAGGGCATGTATTTGTGCTTTCTGTGAAACCCACATATGAAAATTTTCCCATGTGACTCTTCTAAAAACTCAGGGGCTAGGAAAACAACCAAAGATTGAGTGGGAACAACCTACATAATTAGATATTGCTTTTGACATTAGACAATGTGATTGGGAACATCAAAAATTTAATGTTTACTAGTTTCAAATAATATTAACTATATTAAATTAGGAAATAGATCATGAATAACATGATCAAATAATTCTTGATTGTAGGATCACCCAAAGAGATCATCAAGAAACTCACAGCCCTAAACAACTTTGCATACAAATATTACTATGAATTAATATCTTGACCATCAACCTAGTCTTGATTAGATAGAAGATATATAATAATATATTGATTCAAGTCTCTAATTTCTCACTTGGGATAATAAATTAAGTTACACCCATTTACATATTGTTGATGTAGTAATAAATTAAGAATAAAACTATGACACCATTACTCAAAATATTGTCGAAATAATTTAAAGGAGACAATCAATAAGGTAGGAAAGAATATTAGTTTATATAGCTTCCTGAACATCTTATAAAATAAGAATTTATTCTCATGACCATCCTAATAGTTCAATATCTTGTACCTAATCTAATTCTTGATTGATTAAGTGACATAAAAGAAGACATATCTTTAGATTTATGAGCATTTGTGTGGATAACAAAACTATTGTAGTACAATTTCAAAGATTTTTTGAGGTATTAAAAGAATAAAAACATGTCATATTTTTATAAAGATATAAATTCATAACATCATCAAGATCAGATCTCAGAAGACCATCTCAGAGAGTACTTGAAATTTAACCTGCACCTTAATGACAATAATGTTACTTCTAAACTAGTAGAAATATGATTTAATATATCAAGTAGAGCTAAAGGTAATACAAATCCATACTATTAGTTACAATAGTTTTATAAGTTTAAGTTAAATATTAAGCATAAAACTAAAATCAAGAAATTAGTTAGATTCCCATATATTCCCAAGAAAAATAAACAATCACAAGGTGGTTCTACGGTGAGTCAAGATCTTATCCTATCAAGAAATTTTATTCCTTTAAAGGAAATATTTATTAACATGGAAATACCATGGGTAATGTAATAGGTCCATTAGATCTAGGAAAGTTACGTGAGCTTCCTAAAGGTTCATGAAAAAAATTAAAAAATAAATAAGCATATTGTCACCTTTTTTTGTCACATGGAATATTATGTATTGAACATAAAGATATTGTATTTATATTTTTTTTATAAACTATTAAAAATGTATTATTTGGATGGTTTTATCACCTTGCTCTGGATTCCATCACTAATTAGAATAATATAAAAAATAAGTTTGAAGTTAAATTTAAATTGGCTGAAGATGTGCATACATTGATTGTGTAACTTACTCAAATGAAGAAACAAGAATATTAAACCATGAGGTAATTTGTTTCATAATTTAATAAATAATATATTGGTAACATCTAGGTCAAAAATAAAAAATTATAAGTGCTTCTTCATAAATTCACAATCACTTGAAATAAGATACTAGTTAATAAGAACTAGAGTAGTTTAATTGGAAGCAACTAAGATGTTGGCCATTGATGTTTAATATGACATGATAATGTATTAATTTTGATAAATAATCTTCAAAATATAAATAAAAAATCTTAGATCATTCCTCTACTAAATATATCTTATATAAAATGGTTGACAATATAATGACAGTAAAGAAATATATACCTTAGAAGTCTCTTACTCCATATCAGGGTATTCCTATAATTAATTATGTTCTTGACCAAGGTAATCATATATGATTTAAATACCATATTAAATTTTTTTGATATAATCTCCTCCAAATTTAAACACAAATGATATTTTAATTTGTTTTGAATCAAATGATTTTTTTGGGAATGAAACAATAGAAGAAATTGAAATAGAAAATATGGATCTTCAAGAATTTGGGTTTAGTGTGTAACTAAAATACGATTTAGGTGGAGATGATTATGATGATACCATTGAATATATGAATATCCAATAATTTTTAGTCTTCACTAAAACCCAAAATCATAAAAAAAAACATATCAAAAAATAGAAAGAAACTCAAAAAGTTATCCTTCCATGAGGAACTCAATCACTTGGGAAATAAAAAGAAAAAACCATGGAAAAGGTAAATTACCATTCTCAAATCACTATTTTTAGTCATACAAAATTTAACTCTTCTATTAATAATGATACAAATGTATTCTAATACATTGAAAATAATATACCTACTAGTTTACCAACTAAGACCATCTGTAATGTGTATAATCACTATTTTATGTAGCTTCCCAAAACCATATAAAATATAATGTACATTTGATAAAGAATGTATATAGGTATAATATTACTTTTTCTAATATTTTTATGGCAAAAATTATATTATAATAATCTGGTTTGAGTTCACATAAATAATACTCTTTTTTAAATCATACCATACTCAATAATTATTTCATCCAACCAATGATGAAATAGATTCCTAATTTTCATTTATAATACATTTAATGAAATCAATATAAAAATTTAAAAACCACAATCATACATAGATCTCACTCAATAACTCACAAAAAATCAACCATACCCAAGTAAATAGACAAATTGAATGTATTACAACATCTTTCATGCAAGTTAACTCAATCCCATATAAAATTACTGAACACTTTAATATCGTAGGATTAATACCTCATTGATTCCATTAATTATAAATTATTCATTTAAATAAAACATTTAACAATAAAAATATCAATATGTCTATGTGGGGAGGTAAACTACTAATTTACAATAGCTATGCCATGCAGTATTTAAAACTATACTACATCCTATCTCAAATGGATGTCATAGTGTTCCCATATGATATTTAATAGTTTTTTTTAAAACTAAGGTATCATACATATATTAATAGGATACAATTCTATATTTAATAGAGTTTGAAAGCTATGACATTCTCATGTAATACAAATCAATCCATTATCAAATAATACAATCATTCATTGTATATAATCAAAACCAACAAAATTTAAATTCATAATTAATACCATGAATGATATGGTATTCCCACATAATAATAATATGTATATTTAAAAAACAAGACAATAAAAGAATACAAAATTCAAAGGTAATTCCTTATCTAAAATTGTCATTATTCATCTGACCATTTTTTGCATTTTTAAGCATATAGTTGGTAGAAACATTTGCCTAAAGGGTTTATAATTAAAATATATGTTAAAATACGAGTAATTTATACTATAAAACAAAAATATATGTTTCATTCATATCCCAAAATAAGGTAAATAACCAAAAATAACTAGCAACATATAAAATCAAAGAATTCAAAAATATCTATAACTACAAGTCCATTTACTTTCATACAATGATAAATTAAAACCATACAAATGACAAATAATTTCAGAAAATTAAACTTAACCATATAAATGAGTCACTATTTTTGCATTGAAATCAACTCTAGTGATAAAATACATCCATACTAATTTAACACTAGTTGTAGGTAGTTAGTTGGCTACAATAGAATGTAAGAATTTTCTCCCAAATTGACTATATTATATAATTGATTAGTAAATTTAAAACTATATTTTATAATAATTATACAAAATTAATTAATAAACTGTTGATATAGATTTTAAATTAGTGGTAGGTAAAAATTAACTACACCCAACTAAATAAATTTTGAATAACCAAAAACCTTTTTTTTAATTCTAAACTAGCTAGGTATAATCCATATTCCAATTCATACTTTTTTTTGTTTTATTATATTCATTAAAGATAAAGTAGATGGATATCATAGAAATTACCCATTATTATAATCATATGGGTTAAATGTATCCTTTCACTAATATGATTGTAAGTACAAAAAGTTAGAAAAATCATCTTATTTTAACTTATAAGAAATATATATACTCATAGAAACCATACTATAATTGAGCTCAACTTTATCAAGTTATTTTAAACTAAAATAAAATTGAAAAACTATAATGACCTTTTGGGTCTTACATGAAATGTGAAAAACTATTTATATAGTTCACAAAACTAACAAAAATTGTTTTTCATTAACCTATATAGGCTTGCATGACCTAGACATACTAGGATATGAATTTACTACCCAGAATGATGCTTTAAACAACAAGAATTTGAGTAAAAAAGCATAAAAAAAGAATATTTATTTTTGAATCAATTCATTTATCATTAAAAATAATAAATTTGAAATAAACTAAATATTTCCAAATTGTATTGATAAACTCACAAATTTCAGTTTTTAATCATTGTCTAATTATTTATTTTTTTGATCAGAAAGGAATTTTTTTAAAAATATTATTACTTGTCTCTTATTTTTAAAAACAAAAAATTATCTAAATAAATATTCCCATTAATGGTACACCCTTTTATCTCCTCTCATTTCTTCCATTCCTCTACTCTATGCTTCATTTTATTCTCAGTATTCTTATCAAATTTATCTCCCCCATTTTATGAATGAAACTACACTTCAAATATCCATTTTACCCTGTATTTATCCCTAAATTTAGGCATGAAATGCCTCTATAACATTATATAGGGTTTATATAACATTCTTTAGGGTTTCTAAAATGACATAACTAGGAAAATTGCATGCTTTCAAAAATGCACTATACTATTTTTTTCACTTTTAAAATTTTAACACCAAAAAGAATTCATAACTAGGTTAAACTTTATTAATTAAATCATTCCCCATAACTTCTTAAGTTGAAATCCAACATTTATGTTTGATTAATAACAAATGCTACTAAAAAGTGTCCCATGTTTAATTACCACTGAACATGGTTGATTACTTATATGAAAGAGGATATAAAATAAATTTAACACTAAATTTGACAAATGTAAACAACATTTTATTAGTAAATAATTGTTTTATACACATTTTCCATTTTTTTCATACATAATAGGACAATTTCAATCATAGAATAATCATGATAGTCAAATTTATTATCAAGAAACAAATAGTCATCATAAAATCATAAATCAAGATAATGTCGATCAATGTTCATTACAACCACTAAACATAATTTCTCTTTCATTAAATAATAAAAAAGTACTAGATGGTGCACACCAACATGTAACACCAATTCACATTCCATCATATATGTGTGTGTGTGTGTGTGTGTGTGTGTGTGTGTGTAGACACACATATATATATATACATACAGATTTTATATATATATATATATATATATATATATATATATATATATATATATATATATATATATATATACATGTACATATATATATATACATGTACATATATATATATACATGTACATGTATATATATATGTACATGTATATATATATATGTATATGTATATATATATATATATATATATATATATATATATATATATATATATATATATATATATATATATATATATATATATATCTTTCTTTCTATCTCTCTCTCACTCTCACTCACTCACACACACACACACACACACACACACACACACACACACACACAGAGAGAGAGAGAGAGAGAGAGAGAGAGAGATGTTCTTAAGAATGTTCTACTTGTCCCCTATTATAGCCATTTATTATCATTTCTCCAATGATAATCTCCCTCTAAATTATCAAAAAGGGTAAATATTTTCTCTTAATCCACCTCAAGAAAAATACTATAATTATTCTAAGCTTAAATATGGTAAAAAACACTTAGAATGTAAACACATCAAGTAAACTGTTATATAATGACCAAATATGTAAATTAAATAATCTCAACAAAAGTTTTGAAAACATAATAGTATATTATATTTATATGTATGTAATATTACCACATATTATAATAAAAAATGAAATAAATAGAATAATATTCTAATCCAAGTATCATACATTTGAAAATGCCAACATGATTAAAAAATAATTAATCAATAATTTACTTCATTATCTTAAAATTAATGTAGTTTGTGAAGAGTAGGAAGGGATGTAACAATTATGTTTTACATGTTTGTTATATTGATCAATTCCAACAAAACATTTATAATATGCATCAAGATAAAAAAACATAACATATCCCTTGAGGATTATTTCTAAATTGAGTTTTTGAAACCAAATGCCTACTACTTTCCATTGTTTAATAATTATGGGATATTTACTATTCACAACACTTATGTTTTTTTATCTATGCCCATTCCTATATCACAAAAATTCATGGAAATTTTTTATTTTGGTTTGAATTTTTTATTAGTTTTAATGCTTGGTTTCAATACTTGAGAAATAGTAGTAAGAGAAAAAAGTACATGTTCTTCACCTTGCACATTTTATTTTCCTGACCTTGTAGATTTCCCTTCCAACAAGTATGTAATTTCATCATTTCATACATATTTCATCATGGTATGGTACCACTTTGTAATTTTGTGTTGGTCTTCTTGATTTTGATTGTGAAAAATAAGATATACTCTTTTAACCACTAGAACTTGACTCTTCTAGTATTTCAAATTTTTAACCATGTATAAACTTAGTACTAAAACTTGTTCTAAAAACATAATCAACAAATATAAATACATTAATATTAGTAGATTTAATATTATAATAAATTAATTTTTCTATCTCATCTACAACAACATATTTACTCACCACAATTCTATATGTAGAGGCATCTAGTAATATATATGCATGTCTTTGTTCATAACAACCAATAAACATGTATATGTTTCTCAATATAGAAGTAGTGGATATAAAAACATAAAAATTACTTACATCTAGTGTTATATTCTACAATGATTTTGTGGGACTTTTATTTAGAATGTACATAGTTGTATTCAAAATTCCTTTCCAGTACTGATGTGGTATATTCTAGCTATCCACCACACATCGTGCCATATCCATGACTTTCATGTTATTCCTCACCATCACTTCATTCTATTTCATGGAATATTTACTATGTTTACCTTATTTATTTCATAATTACATGAATGTTTTAGAGATAAAATCATCCCCATTAACTAATCTAATAATTATTACATGTTTACCTCCCTGTTTCTCATTTATAACATTCCAAGAAACAAATTTAGAGAAATAATATAACTTTCTATGTAGAAAGAAAACCCACATTTTCCTAGAAACTTCATCTATAATAAAAAAGTAATAAAAATCTATAAACCTTTAAGGTGTATACATTAGAAAAAAAAACACATGTACCAAATCTAATGCATTATTATGTCTATGTATCTTACCAATGTCAATGAATGTGAGAATCACTTATACATTTGACATCCTAAAAATACATTTTGACTATTTTCAATAGTGTTAGTTTGAATTAATTTATGTAAATGTTCATAACTAAGGTGACCATACCTCTTATGCCGACCATACCTCTTATGCCATAGTTTAATAGTGATTTCAATTGATTCTAGTTCATTCTATTTCACTATTTTGGGATCAATCAACTTATATAATCCCTTGTTACAAATACCTATAAGAATGGCTTTATGTTAGTGAGGATTACTAACCATGCATATGTTTCCTTAAACTCCACACAAAGGTTAGGATTCATAGTTATTTCACTTATGGAATTTTTTTTTTCATGTCAGGAATAAACCAATTTTTTAAAAAAGCATAAGTAACAAAATTGAATGAAATAAAAACAACTCCATATCCTTTCATGTGGTGAACCCAATCATCACCTAAGGAAATTATTTAAATGTAACTATCATATTCTATAGAGTTTACATACTAGTATTTATGACATCTATAGTGTATTGATACATCTGAGTCAAAATACCACATTAATGACTCTATTTAGTAATCATGTGCCACCATACATACAAACTCACCCAATTAAATTTACTCATCTTCTTTAGCCACATTATTAGATTATGATTTATTTCTATTATTTTCCAAATCATATAATTGGTTATGAAAATATTTATTCATATGACTAGGTTTATTATAATAAAAACACTTTCATTTATATTTAGAATTACTTACAATTTTTTAGAGGATTGTTGTAATGAACTAATATCACTCCATTTTTTACCCTTTCTCTTTGACTATGTCATGAACACAATTTTTGTTGATGTTGAATAAACTGAGTGTGCATGTTGAGAAGTGTTGAAAACTTCTCAAAATCTATTGTCTACACCCTTAAAATCATATACACCAAATCCATAAAGGAATCATATGATGGTGGAAAATTATGCATGATAAGATAAATTAATTCTTTCTCATCCATAGGTTTTTTTACCACTTTTAAATGGTCACATATGTCTTTCAATTAAAATAAAAACTCATAAATGGACCCACGTTCTTGCATTTTAGTTAAAAATAATTTATTTTTATAAATATGACACCCTTTTAGATTTATAAACCTAGTATTTTATTGTAAGATTTTCCCATAACTCTAATGTAATGGTCACAGTAATAACTTATGGTATCTGAAAGAGTTATCCAAACTCTTTAGCCAAGATATTTTCAATGGCTTATTACTATATCCATTCATGATTCATTATATACTTAGAAAAAACCAATTGAAAACAAAATCAATTGTTATACATATAATGAGATATGCAAAAGATTACAAAAGCATAATGAATCATGTATATTACAGTAAGAACACTTGCTTATATAGGCAAGGAAAAATAGAATGCAAGCTAAACTAGTCAATGTGGGACAAACCCCCACATAGGATAAAACTAGGTAAACACAAATACCTAGAGCCTAACAAACATGAGTAATAAGATAATCTAACACCCCCCTCAAGTGAAACTCAAGGCTAACAATAGAGGATGTTGTGTAAATCCATGTGTCCCTCTAGATGCCAATCCATCATGTCAAATTACATAGATGTTGAGTCACTATAACCACTAAGTTAAATTAGGAATGGTGCTAAATATGAGGATCACTAAATACAAACACTATGGTATAATGTATTAGGTAAAATGATAAACTTGAGGAAGCATAGCTTGAACACCTTCCAACACAATAGTGATAAGTGAACATAAAGACTAGTGGGGCCACCACACTGGTGTCACTATAAGAATAACTAAGAAGGCCATGGAGTCAAATAAAAATCCTCATATGGGTTCTATAAAACAAAGTGATTTAATAAGATACCCATGTACAAAGGAGAAATCTAAAAAACACTCAAAAGTGCAAAATACATAACTCTCATAAAGCAGAGAAAAAGAGAGAAAACCCATAGGTAAAACTCCCCCAAAAAGAGAGAAAAGAATAAGAGAGAGATAGAAATCTCCCCAAAGATGATGCTAAATAATTCTACATTCCAAGTACTCACAAGTCATAAAACAACTCAATCTATACAAGTGATCCAAATCCACTACTTGATCACAAAAAACAATTGACACTGGGCTTCACCAAAATATCTTCAATCAAGAAGACTGTCAGTGGTGATGAAAGTACAAAAATGTACTATATGTGCAAGGAATGCTCAACACCAAGAAAGTAGAATGTACATCACATCCCCCCCATATTGTTGACTAGGTGGAGTGCAGGAAAAAGGTCTACATGAGTGTTTGAATTCAATACTCAAACACCAAACATATTGACATTGTATACACTATAATATCTCCATATCACATTAAAAGAGACTATTGAAATATCAAAAAAAGATAAGTAACACTGGGATTCACCAAAATAACTAAATTTAAGATATGGGAGGTTATCAACTATGATAAAAGTAGTGTCAAAAATACAGATAAACTATCTCAATGAAGATGACATCTAGTGATGATAGAAGATATAAGCAACTGAAGAAGTGAAAAGGTGCCCAAAATAGAACACACAAATACATGAAGATAGACAAGGCTAAATCAACAAACCCCCCATGATACTTTATAAATCATTACAAGTATAATATAACCCATACATAAAAAATACTAAATGGAAACAAGAAAGACATTGGGCTTCACCAAAATAGCTCTAAACAAGGATAATATTGACTTGTCAAAAGATCCATCAAGTAAGGTACTCCAAAAATAAGGGCACAAAAAAGATGTCTCCATAGAAGAAGGTGAGGCACCAAGAAAGGGGCCTTGAGGAGACATGACATAATTACCAATGTGTCCAAGTACTAATTCATGTCATGAGATGATGGAAGAGTGTGGAAAATGAAAAAAAGAGCCATAATGTATGTAAACACACCAAAAAAAAAATTAGTAGCCAAAAATAACAATGTGCAAAGCACATGCAAAAAGGACATCGGTCTTAGCTGAAAATGCATCTAAGATAATATGTGTGTGTAGTAAAATATAGGAACTATAACACATGAAACCCCAAAGTAATGACAATGTACACTCAATAATAGGACATCAGACTCAACCAAAGCTACATCCATGAGTGTAACAAATGATGACAAATCAATCCAAAAGAAGAAAGAAGGAAGTTTGTGTTTCCTATGAGGGGGTCTGACCTCTTACCAGACTGGACCTCACCCTTAGATATATGAAAAATGAAAGAGATAAGGTATAAGTAAAACAATGAATATTACCTCAATAAATTCTCACAAAATAGCAAATTCATCACCACTAAAATGTCACCACAAACCGTAGAAAAGGACAATACAATCAATGTGAAGAGACACCCCACAAAATGTGTCACTTTATATTTTAGTTAATTTTATAATTTAAATAGGTCTAATGTGTGGCAAATTAAAAAACATGAATTTTTTCAAAAATTGGTACTTGATTTTGAGCTACCAATCAAAAGTTATTAAATAATTACATTCTTGTCAATAAGGCCTATTTAATAAAAAATTACACTAAAGGTTAAAAAAATATTGTAGAAAAGGTGAACCGAGCCTTCCAACCACTCGTTAGAATCAACATAGAATCAAGAATATCCTTGGGTCAACATAAGTCAAAACCCATGCCCCTATACACTCTTATAAGCACTAAAGTGATAAATAGGCCACTTAAGGCATAAATACAAGGATTTTAGCATGACAATATATTGTTTTTGTTAAAAAAACAATCAAAAAATTGTATCACCATGTGAGTACACATCACCACTAAAAACATAATGGCCCCACCATGTGTAAAAAAATCCACCACCATTAAAAAACCCCCACAAATTAAATGTTCCCACCACTTAATAAAGGATCCCCAAATAAGTTGTACCCCACTCTGTAAAATAATACACCTCCTTACCACTTACAATAAAAATGGAAAGGGGCTCGAGGAGAATAAAAACAACATGTGGTGAGAGCTATGACAAGTTGGGTTGGTAGGTGGAGGAAGGATTCAAGGTGGCATGCTTGTCCTACAAACCCTAGTGTAACTTTTAACTTGGAACATAGGCCTGCACACAGGTGAGACATAGACCAAAGAAAAGTACACACAAATAAGAAAGAGGAATGGAGTGTATATCTTGAATTTTTTTATTTTACAACGTAAAATACTTATCTTTCCTCTAAATTCCACACTCCACCTATAATTTCTAATGTTGGCTTAGAAACTAGTCCTTTCTATCCTTCCACTGCCCTTCCTCCAAGTGCTATCCACTACCTCTAGATAATATATATGCTTCATGAGGAGAATAAGAAAACCCAATGATATCCCAAATTTATTTCCACCCCATAGTCTAGAAAAAAGATAAAGTAGATAAAAAAAAGATAATGGAATACAGATCTGGAAATAAACTCCACACAAGAGAAAAGGAAGAACAACAGAAGGATGCAGGTTTGAAAAATGGAGAAGTAGATAAAAAAGTAACAAGTGAATTCTACTTCCAATTCATTATTTAATCTTCAACAAAAACATAGACCTACAAAGCTAATAGGTGCACAATAATATCAAAGTACATTCAATAGGAACCTCCACATATTTCCATAAAGAGTAGATCCCCTTTGATACAGTTCACCATCTTTCCAATGTTGTCTTCTAGATTATCTCTTGACATAGTATTCCATCCTTCCAATTCCTCCTCTCTATAAGTTTTGACCTTATTTCCTCCAAAAAAAAGAACTGCTTAAATAGAACTCTACAAAAATAAGATTACAAAAGTCATAGGACAGATAAGGGAATAATGGTTGCTAGAATACCATAGAGCTAAGATAAAGCCAACATTTTGGTAAAACAAAAAAATATTTTGTTGATATTGATGTTAATTAAATTAAAACCAAAAAATAAAGAATAGATAAGGGCCAAATCAAATATGAGGTCAAATAAGGGGTAAAATGTATGACTAAATCATATTTAAAAATGTAATACTAATCCACCAAATAAACAATGCTAGTGAATAAGTAAAATGTCATATATAAAAACAAAATTGAGTAATGGTTATTGGAGGGTGTCTCTAATACCATTAAATATTTCTCAAAACTCTTTAGCCAAGATCTCTCCAATGGCTCATTACTACAACCATTATACTTTAGAATATACTCAAAAGAAACCAATTGAAAACAAAATCAATTATTATACATATAATGAGATATGCAAATGATATGTAAAAGATTGAAAAATCATAATGAAGAATTTATATTACAATGATAACACTTTATTATATAGGTAAGGCAAAAGTGAATGCAAGCTAAACTAGCCAATGTGGGATAAACCCTTACATAAGACAAAACTAGGTAAACACAAATACCTAGAGCCTAGCAAATATGAGTAATAAGATACTCTAACATTATAAATTTTTTAGATACTAAATTTTAACAAAATTAAGGATTCTCAGTGATGTTCACCATAATATTTAGGTTGAATATCTGATTGAGTTTCTTTATCAAGTATAATTATGCTAATATTATGATACTCACAAATGGTAAATATCTTGTCACTTTATAAACTAAAACTTTTGCCTATTAATTTATGAAAATATGGTAGAAATAAGTGTTTTAAATTATCCATTTGACCTAGTTTTTCACTAAAAAAATAGAAAACTATAAATATTTTTAACAAAAGTCCCTTTTCATACTGATTCTATCCTGAAAAGAGGTAGTGTTGATAGTTTTCATCAAAAAAAACTTTAACATTTAAGAACAATTAAACTAACTAGTTTCCATAAAATTGCCTAAAATGATAAAAATGATTAAATATCAAGTTTTACGCACTCTTTTACCACAATTATTTCTACATGTAGGCCTAGACCTCTAACTAAACAATATGACAAAGTTTTAGGGATATAATCATTTCTTTTGACTAGATACAAAATTAATTGTAGTTTTTCAGGTAAATTCTAAGGTGAAGTTGATTTTTTTCTAAGGTTTACATGAATAAATATTTTAAAACATTTAAAATTATTCAAACATGCCCTAAATCTTTCTAAAACTAAGACATAGGCTAAAAATTATGCAATTTTATTTTTTCCAATAATAATGCCCCTGTGAATGCAACTTAAATAGCGTTTCACGTCTCAGTATGGAAAATATATGGATGATGTTCTATCTTTGTTTGGAACTATAATTACTTGTTTATGGATCAATTTTAAACATGAAAACTAATACCAATATAAATAATAGAAAAAAAATCTTATTTTAAATTGATCCATCCACAAAAAAATAAAAAAGACATTAACCAACAAAAACAATGTATAATAGTTATGCCCAACATAGAAAATATTTATTTCAATGTGTACAATGCTAGTTTATTATAACAACTAGTTACTTCCAACAAGATCAGATAAAATACAATTGAGTAGCCACTATTCAATTGAATGGTCAACAAATGGGCATGCCTTGCACCTTTGGTCAACAACTAGTTCATATTTACCATGCTTTATATACATCATGTCCTCCTTAAATTACCAAACCTCTCTATGAAGACCAAAAATGGAACTATAGGGTTCTCCTTAACGTTCTTTTTCTTTTTCTTCTCCTTGCCTTCTCTCTTTCCTTGCTTTTTCCTATATTTTATCAAGTACATGTGATATCACATTTCTTCCTTGACTAGACCTTCTCCCTCAAAATATTCCCTCTATTCACTCCAAACCATGATCTCTAAATAATATATTATATTTAGATTGAAGCCACAATCCATGTATTATTATAATAAATAATATAAATAAATAGTTTTTAGGAAGGTTAAAAATTAAGATAGAAAGTAGGAAATCTCATACAACCAAAAACCAATATAGGATTAGAAACCTACTACAAAATAAAAAGTTAAAAATAATAACACTAAGCTATCTAAATTTATAAAAATAACATAATTATTCTAATAATAATGACAATTTTAAAATTGAATGATTAAGAAATCAAAAGTAATGACAAAGTGACATGTGTTAAATAAGTCCCCATGAAATATTATGACATAAAAATCAAATTAAAATTAGAAATATAGTTGATAGATACCATTATTCTATAATTAATTCTCATGAATGGAGGATTTAAACAATGAATTCTTTGCTAGAAACTATTGATGTACTTAATGTGCTACTTATGTCACTAGGGAATAGGGGGAAAGTAACAAACTCAATTTTAAGTCCTAGAAGACTCAGGGATTGATTTGTTTACACAACTAATACTAAAAATATAAAAATAGAAGAGATATGACCACTGTTTGAAAGTCTAAAAGTAGACCATGTTGAAGGGACAACAAATTGTATGTAGTGACAATTTATTTCTTACTACTCTTTGTGAAATTATTCTAACTTTGCCAATTATTTACCAAGCACAAATAAACCATGGATATTTATAGAATGAACTAAACTAGAGTGATTCATGGGGTCGATCAAAATTTAAGAATGGTAAGGTATAAAATAAAGTTTACTTCAGATGATCAAAGGTGCCAATTCTTCTAACTTATATGACAACAACATATAAAACTAGAATTCACCAACTCTAGTATATTAATCAAAGCTAAACAAATTTAATTGAAGATTAAAAGGAAAGGAAATGAATATATTTAAAATCATATCTTGTACAAAAAATACTCATTCATAGTAAATTGCATAAGCACATTTAGATACAAATAAGATGAAAATAGAGCACATATACTAGCAGATTTGTTAGCCTAGTATTAAACTCAAATTAATAGATGCATATATTGAATGTTATTTTAAAATTATTTATTAGAAAAGAAATCATTAGTTTTCTAAAATCATGAGAAGAAGCAACTACAAAATAGATGATTAAACATATAGACAATATCTTGAATTCTTATCTCTTTTGTATTAGCTCTATAAAAACTATTCCTAATTACAATGAGGGGGAATAACCCTATATATAGGATTCAAAATTACTTATATAAGTTCAAGTGGGCCCATGAAAGATGACCAAATACCACTAAGTGTCTAAAATTCCACATACTAAAATGGAATATTCTAAATTCAAATTTATTAAACAAAGTGGATATTCCTTAAGGTCCTAGGGGAGGTTATTGAGAAGCCTATTATTGTTGCCTCTATTTCTTATTTGCTTCTTCATAAAAAATTCTATGTAAGATAGGTAATCTTGGTCAATTTGGTTGAAGTCTATGATCATAGGCCATAATAAATTAGGTGTTTCTTTAATGAGCCTTTTGTGCTCTACAAGTATAGGCCTTAGTGCATCCTTAATATCTTCAACTCTCTCTAGCCTTTAGTTGGAAAAAACCATAATGTTAATTACCTCAATGGAAGTCTTGGCATTGGAAATGTATTTCTATAACTTAGTAACAAATATCTTCATTTAAGTCCTAAATTCCTGGTCATCCATGAAGGTGCCATCAAGTTTGGTCACCCTAGTGACCATAAAATCTTTCAACAAGAAGGCAATATTGAATTTTATATTTTATAAGGATGAAGTTGAATCCTTAAGTTGATCCATCCATATTTTTAGTATCCTTCTTTTATTCATTAATATGGTCTATGTTGGAATGATATCCTCAAGTGGTAACACCTTGAGGTCTAGAACCTGTTGCTTCTTGAAACTCTATCTAATTTTGCCAAATTCACATCATAGAGTTCAAGTTTTTGGTCAAATTTAATGGCCATATTGTATTACAGAGTTCCATCTTCATATCTATTCTTCATGAATTTGTATAGATTGAAGAAATTGATGACAACATTGATTACCTAGACTATGTTATTATTTGGAATTGTAGACAATACTTATTCTATTATTTTCTTTATCTCTTGATGCATGAATTTCATTAAAGCCACTATAAATTTTGTATTGCCTTGAACTATGGACACTGGGTCCTTTACAAATTCATCCACCTCATCGGGGCCAACCTTCTTCTTCCTTGTCAAAGTGAAGAGGAACTCTTCACTTTCATGGGCCAAAGCTGAGCTAGACTAGGGATGTTCAATGTGCCTCCTCACTACCCTCTTCACTGTTCCTATGGAAACATCAAATATTAACCCAATTTATGGTGCAAAGAGGACCACCTAAGGCCTCTCTTATCTTGTTTCCTATATAATGTCTCTGACCTAATTTAGGGAAGTATTAGGTGTTAGATTTGTTGGATATGGCTTTAATAGAGGTTCTTGGGTAGAGGTGGAGGCCAAAGCTTTAACAAGAATGTGAGTAAAGATTTTTTGGTCTATTTTTCCAAGTGTTCCAAATAAAGATCTTTTAGGGCCCATATTTAGGACAAATGAAGGCAATTTGGGAGGCACACTCACCTTTGCAACCATGGTAATATTAAATGGGTATTTAGGAAAAGGTTGATTATGGAAGGTGATCAATTTTGAGATGGGCCTTAATGGCCTTACTGATGTTGGGGAACCAATGACAAGTGATACACTTGTTGTGGCTTCCTAGGAAGGAGTGAAACCTACAGCCTGACTAACACTAGTGTATTGGGAGCCTGATGAAGATGCAATATTAGTGGTGGCATGAGAAATGAAGTGGGTAATGGTGAATCTTAAGGATTTAATATCTTATTTCATGATAGTATCAATTGAGGATTGAGTGGTGGTGGTTGCAAAGGATGATGACATTGGCCCCAATGGGGAAATAGTGGTGGGAAGAGAGAATGTAGAAGTAGAAGAAGAATCAAATGCTATTGGAAATGAAGGTAGTGGTAAGGTACTTACATTGGGAACTTAAGGTGTGATAGTGGAAACAACAATCACTTGAGGAGTTGATAGAGGCATTATTACTCTTCTCATGGTTGTTTTGGGATCCTTCTTCCTCTTGTAAACCTTCTCAATGTTCCTCCCAACTAGTGCTTATAATTATTCCATAAAATGCTCAATGCCTTATTGTAATTCACCAAGGTCAATATTAGTAGGATCAAGTTGATCCAATATTTAGATAATAGATCCCATAGTAGATGTAGAGATCAATGTGGGTCTTTGGGAGGGGCTAGGCTGATTTCTAGATCCTCCTTGCTCAAAGCTTGGAGGTAGGTCCCGACTACTTAAAATGGAAAGTAGTGGAGGTCTACATGGCCTATTACTAACAAGAAATTTTGTTCTTCTTCATATTCATCCTACCCTTCCTTATAATTAGCATCAAACATGTTCCCATGGGTTGGTGGTGGCTAACACCTAACAATATATTCCTTTTTCTTTACTTTGTCTAGTCTCATCTCTAGCTCAATGTTATTCCTCACTACATTCTTTAGAACCACCTCATCATTCACAACATCTTTGTATATCCATTCATGAAAATATTTTTGATGATTATACTCCATTGACACATCCTTATTTAATTTAAATAGATGTTTTGAAATGACATTGTTGGGATTCCATGCTCAAAAATCATCTTTAGGTAATAAGTATGAATCCCTATGCCAAGTAGATACAATAACATCATGCCACTTTGTGATCCTAGTGCTCCCCAGCTTGTATGGAACCTTGTGGGGGGATATTTTATTCTTATTTTTGAATGCTACATCAACTCCATGTAGTAATTGATAAGCCATATCTTATTCTACTAGATTCATTGGCACATACTTTAGTAATCTAAGAGGAGACACCATCATTCCTATTTATATGACTGTGTAATTTGGGTGTAGCCAGTAGCTGCCCATGTCCCTCAAGGTCTACCTAACTTAATGAGGAACCCTATGCATCTCAAATTTAGTGATTTAATTGTAAACTAATATTTATAATTCATTTGTAATTACTCATGTGTTGCATCTGAACTAGTGAATGTGCATTATAGAGAAGAGGTAAGGCATGACCTCTTAACACTCAAGAGACCATGAATTCTAACATAGTTAATCTATTACATAGATTTCATATAGTAAGTAAATCATCATGAAAAAATAGGAACCATTATTATAGGTGTCTTGAATTTCACATACTAAGTTGTTGCTAATAATTTCCCCAAGTGGGGGAATCTGATAGTCTTTTAGGATGATCTATAGTAGTGGAATAGTCCTTATGTCTACATAGGCAATATGTGGATTGTCAAATACCCTATTTAGTAGGCCAATACAATCCTAAATCGATGCCAAAATTTATGGATGGGAAATTTTCCTTGATCATCCATGAGAACAACTCATGTTGGGTTAGTCACCCATGATGCCAAGATGTTCTCTAGGGAGTGCACCTTGTACTAGTTGTCAAGGATGAACTAGTTGTAATATATCTATAGGGATGGAGGGTCATAATATTTCTAAAATATTAGACCTAATATTAAATTGATTGAGAGCCCTTGGGACATTTATTTGAGTAGCCTATCCTCGCATTTGGACCTCCCAAAGATACCATAAACTAGGTTAGTGCAAGGCATGACCTCTGGCTTAGTTTTGGCCTTATGGAGACCAAATGCATCAATAGATATGATTTATAAAGCCAATTGGATTATATGAGGCATGGTTTCATCCTCATCAACATCCATAGATACATCTACATTGAAATAAATGTTTCTAGATCTTATGGCCTCAGGTATGAATTCAATGTCCTTAAAGATGACTCAATTGTACTTCCCATGACCCTACACATCCCTATGATTACACATTGACTCATGTGTAGAAGATTGACCCTAGTTATCCTAATTAGAGATATTTTCCACTTTTTTGGACCTTTACCACATCATATTCTCATCACCTACACATCCTTAGTCTATCTTGGTCTTTTCTCATGTTAGACAAGTTCCCTAGGGACCCCTTGGGGCCTTTTTCAAAGGCTTATTAACCACCATAGGTAGATATTTGACCCAAAGAAAAGCTTAGGGAGGAAAATAATTGTATAGGCCACATTTTTCATTCACAAAATCCATGTCCTACGTATAATGCATGAAAAAGTGCCATATTTGGGCCCAAATAGGTAGAAACAACTAGTTTTTGGTTGTTTCGTAGGATAGGGTTGAGATATATGTAACTTTATCATTAATTTGAGTCTATCTATTGATTTATATATTAGATTTATTGCTCTAATATTCTCACTTTATCATCATAATCAAATTTTTATTACTTTCTTGAATCTCTCTTGGTTCTTACTTGGCACAATGGCTTTCATTATGACAGGGGATGCCCTACTATTCTACAACTTATCTTGGTGGTTCACATTGATCTATATAATGTTATTGAAGATTGTGGGTTCCTCCTTACTCCATCAAGACTCCATTTCACATATATCTTGTGCTCCTTTAATTATCTCTCTCACATATTGGTAACTTATCCTTCACCTCTTACATAGCTTTTGGCTCTTGGTCTGGACTCAGCTCACACACAACCTAATCTTCTTCCTTTCTTGCTTCATATCTTGGACATTTAGTTGTTATAATTTTTTCACATACTTCTTGAGTTTGCTATGAGGGTACTTTGCTTTGTAAATTGAAATTCTTTTTTATTTTTAATAGTATACATGCTAGGGTTTGATTTGTTTTAAGTGATTTAGCTTGTTTAGAGTACTTCTTAGAATAGTTTCTAAATTTTCTTACATTTGTATGTGGTTAAGAATACTTTTATTGTTTGAAATATTTACCATTACATGTCATGACCTCTTTGGAAACATTTATAATTTCATAATATAATTATGAATGCTCAAAAAAAAAACTATACAAGTTTCATAAACAATCTCTCTATCTTGCTAAACTAGAAAATTGCATTGTTAAAAAACAATAGTGTTGAAAGTGAAAAGATATCTCAAACTTAGATTAGGAATGCTCTTAAAAAAATTATCAAAAATGTTTATATTAATTAAAACATATTTATTTTGGCCTAAAATTCCCTTTGATTCTAATTTTACATATCATTTGTTAGCTCTCTTTATTTGATATTTTTATTTTCATAATTTGTATACAATTGGTTATCTAGTCTTAGATACTTACTTTACTATGGTTAAATCCACTAGAGATACCTACATCCTTTGTGTGCTTTATCATTATATACCTAACCTAGTTTACAATTATTTCCATATTTTAGTGTAATATAGCAAACTAGATATCCAATATAGATATCCTATAGCCCATAAAAGCCTTGAGCCTTCTAGCCTCTTAGTGGTTTATTTAAGTACCCTGTGTACCTCCCTACCAAACACTAGTGGTTCCATTTAGATTCTTGAAGATACATTCTGGCACACTTGTTGGGATGTCACATATGGTCTCACACTAATTCTATCCCATTTAGAGATCTCTTAACCAACTCCCCTCTATTAGCTATTAGGCTTTGCTTTAGTTGTGTTTCAGCTCTCACTTTGGTTATTTTCTCCTGCATTAGTTTTGTGTCATTGCTCTTGTTGGTTCTCCATCAATTTTACTTTTCTATTTTATTTCATGTTACTCTTGCTTCATTGTATCCATGGCTGGCCTCCCACCCTTGGGATGCCAATCCCATCAGATTCAGGGTCTCATCCTTGAGATCACTCATGAGTAAGTTGCAGTTATAAGGGAATGCCATAGGCACCATAAGATATAAGAGGTTTTCTTAACCAAGCATTGTGATCTACACCATCTCACATTCCAAAGGGAACAATACTGGTAGGATTATAACCAATGGAATTGGTCTCCTTTTCACCAATCTAAGCTTCATTCATTTGAGGATATTTCTTTTCATCCCCATACCATGTCTCATTCACTTGTTTGAGGTGATGAAGATATCCTTGCACAATTAGGACTTGATGAGATGCATATGATCATTGATGATTTTCATAAACACCTTTAGGTGAATGAAGTGCACCCTTGTCTGCATAGGATTTTATGGCATGGTTATTTTAGAGATAGAGTTTTCACCAATTCAATTTTGAGTTCCTCGACCAGTTCTCATACAAGTTCCCCAACTCTTTCTCAATAGGAGACTCTTAAAAAAGAACACACTTATATCCATGATGTGGGTCATTGATATTCTAACTCGATGAGGTATTACAACATGATGATTCCTCCCATCCTCCTAGCCCTTACTTTAGAATTTCAAATGAGCATGTTGATTTCAACCGCCACCTGAAGACTAGAGATTTGTGAGATGCCTATCATGAGCATCAATACCCTCTAGTTGACCTTCATCTGATGACATGTAACATACATCATGGAGAATTAGGTCATCATAACCATTTTCATGAGTATGAAATGTCATCCCATCACACATATTTGGAATGGTATTCATCTTATGGTCATTCCCCACCCCATAGTAGAGATGATTTTTAGCATGACCATCCCCCATATCAAGATCCACCTCAACATCATCCTCTTTGTGATCATGGTTATGATTATGTCTATTGGCATAGGCAACATCATCACCATCATGAGTCCCATATTTAATCTCATCACCAACCCACTATCAACCATGTCTATGAGGATCTTCATCAAAATCCTTTAGCCCTTTGGATACATGTTATTCCCCTTCTTACTCCTATCCCTAAACTACCTAAGTTAAATGGGAATCAAGACTCTAGTCTCACTGAGAATATTACAACATTCATGATGACATGTATGGATTAGGAATAAGATGAAGGCATGATGTTGAATATATTTTATCATTTTTATGAGTTGAAGCTCTCATTTAGTTTTATAATATTCCTTTAGATTCTTTCTCTAGTTTACATCTCCTAGATGACTTCCTCTAGTACTTTTATATCTCCAAACCTTTTAACCTCAACATCACATAAATCACATTGATGACATAGGACAAGGGTGAGTCAAACTTTGATTTTATGTGTAGGTGGTGTTTAACCATCCATACATATAAAACAAGGTTCTCAGATGATCAAATTTATGATATGTTCATGTGAACATTAAGGTAGGAGGTTCACCTTGAGGTCCTCAAATGTGACCCCAAATCATAAAATGAAGTTGTTAATGAGTGTTTAAAGATTAAATTATTTGATGTGTGTGTGGACATGTGAACCAAACCAACACAAAATTCATCCTCTTCATGTGATTGTAACCGTAATGTGACCAATGATGATGTTACTAATTCTCCTCCTGAGAAGAAAGATAGACGTAAGTTGAATGCTTTGAACAAGAAACTAGCTAAAAAGAAGGATTCTAAATCAAACACAAAAAAATAATAGATGGTGTATCCTTATGACCTCACCAAGTTTTGCTATTACCATCAGATGAAGGGGCATGATGATGCCAATTATGCCACCCAAAATTTTGGTGTGAAAGCCTTACCTCCATCTTAGAGTTCTCCTCTTAAATAACCCAACCACAAATTTAATATGTTCAAGGATGCTCTACCTAACCATGACAAGGAGAAGAAGAAAAAATCAAAGGATAAGACCCCTCATTCTCTTTATTACTCTTCCACCTCTTTTGAATCCTCTTCCTAGGATGACTCAAGAGGGAAAGCCAAACACAAGAGTAGAAAGGTCATTGTTGATATTGACATAGCCTCTACTAGGTATGAGTGTTTTGTCAACATTCACTCAGGTCAAGTCACCAACCCTATTAGAGAGACTAGTGGTGTTTGGCCTCCTATCCAACCCATGGGAGTAGGGAATCCCAAAGTTAGATTTGAATTTTGATTAACATCTTTCCCTAGGATAGATAACATCTTTACTCTATCATAGAGGATTTATAAGGCCTCTCAACTGGGATCCCCATTTAGGACCTTCTTATCTTCTTTTTTTATTAAAGGGGTCTCATCTTTGATGAGATATGTATTTATTATGAAGGTCTAATATGAGATGATTTTGAATTTTTGTTCAACTCTAATGTATTTGAGCTCCCTCATCTTCCTATCCTATCTTTTGACCCAACCTCTTTGCCAAATGCTTTGATTTTTGAAAAAAGGAATTGCTTTCCTTTCTATAATGAGACCTATATTAATGAATATTGTGTTAAGAGATGCATAATTAATGAAGGAAATACATTGAATATCATTACCCTACATGTGTTTAATGATCTTGGGATTAGTCAAAAGAATCTCTCTGATTCCTATCATAACTATGTTAGTTTTAACAATGACATAGTTGTGATAGTGGGAAACGTGAAGCTTTGGGTTAAGTTTGGTCCCAAGATAGTCAAGATCAATTTTTTTGTGATAGACTTAGATATTTCATAAAATATGATTCTTGGTCTTCCTTGGACCATTTCCATGTAGGCCATCACATCAACCATGTTTTTCATGGTTCAGCTCATGTATCATGGTGAAATTCATACCATGAAAGATAACCCAAACCCTTAGGCATTGCAATATGTAAAGACAAAGCCCTTAAGTGAGGATTTGGTTGTCTCATCATGGGGATCTATATACTCCCACACACCCCCTAATTTTGAGTCTCACTTTCTCAAGGAAGAATGTTGTGATCCAAGTGAGTATCAAGTAACGTTAACTCCTTTAGAGTTTACAACATGTCAACCAAATACCTCTTTAATTTTGTGATGCTAGGTTTGATCTTCAATTTTTTAAAACATTTTTTAGGATATCTCTTTGAACATTGAGCTTCCCCTCTTGTCTCACTTCTCCCATCGGAGTATAGGATCTCTCAATACATCTCCCATAGAGACTACTAGAGTAGCTGAGTCTGATCTTGAGTGTTATTCCATACATGGTATAGAATACAACCTAATAAATGAGAGGAGAGACTAAAATAATATCATGCTCATGTATCATACATTCTACCATCCTCTTAATTTTTTATGTTTAGAGGTCTCATTCAACAATAATGATCCCACCTTTAAAACTCTTATGTTTTGGGTCATGATTAGTGAACCTAAGGATATGGTCACTCCATATCCTTCTTCCCACATTTTAACTATTGTTTGACCTCTCCATAGGCTAAGAAATGGATTAACTTAGTGGTAGGACTCTAGTTAGGGTGAAGTGGTGGCCTTCCCTTGGGGGAAGGCCTAGGCTTGGGCTTGTGGTGATTTGATGAGCCTTAGAGCTTATTAAAACACCCTCCTCGAGCCCCCATTTAGTGGATTGCCCCTCTTATGGAATACATCATTAGAACATTTTGGTATTTGTATCTATTTGGATTATGAATTCCCCTTGGATTCAACTTGGGTTAGAAGTAGAGTATTTTTCTTTTTTTATTTGGTTGGGCTGTTGCTTGTTGGTATCTATCCCTTTACTGACTCCCTCTTTCCTTGGTAGTTCATTTAGGTGATATGGGTTAGTGGTTGTGGTTTATTATAGATTTATATATCCTTCCTTTGTTGGTATTCATCTATCATGGGCCTCCTACCACCCCTCCTTACCTCTCATTATAGTTGGCATTAAGGCACTCTATCACGATTGGGTATCACATAGTGGTAGTAACTCTACCAATTGAGATGCCTTTCTTATTTTTAAAAATCCAAATCCTCCTTATGTCTACATAAGAGAGAAATTTGAACTTGTATCAGTCATGCATGTTTGGAATGAGACAAATGTGTTCACCCAACATTTTTTTCTCATTTCCCCCTTCTCATTCCTTTTTGGGTGAGGTCTAGGCCTTGAAAATATCCTTGAGTCTTTTTTGGCCCTTTGTGACCTAGGCTATGGGTTCTTGGACTAATTTGTAGCCTAACAGTGGGATAAACCATGGCCCTCATAACTTGGTAGTGTTCCAAGCCATGGGTTTGCCTAGGTAGGTCGTGGCCTAGGCTTGGGGCCTTCTTTTGAGCCTCTCTCGACCTTTGTTTCACCCCGTTATTACTCTTGGACCCACCAAACATTTATCTTAGGGGTTTTGGCAAATTACAAATGTAATGGTAGGGTATATTTATATATTTAAGTTCTCTTTGGGTGTGTTTTAGGACCATTATGGTCTTTATTAGATGTATAATGACTGAGAGGGGGGTGAATTAGTGATGCAATATATTTAAAACTTTAATTTTAATGCATTTAAATGCTTAATCAATGACCATAAGCATTCATAAATCATACAAGTTGTTCATAATAATGAATAAGAAAGATTATGTAAGATCACATGTATAATACAATATATACATAGGAAACCCTCTTCAGGAATAAAACCCACTCTCAAGCTTGAAAACACATGGACTATTTGTCTTATAAGATGATTACAAACATGAAACCTTTTAGTGAAGCACCCACTTCATAATGAGCACCCACCCCTAAGTATAAACAAGCACCCACTTGTTTTATTTGTTGATCCCCCATATAAAATTTTATGAAATAAACATCTCTAGAACTCTAATTATAGATCAATCTGATTGGATAAATAATGTTTAACACCTCTCTTTGAACTCTGCACATGCACTAAAACTTGCTTACACAAGAAATGCATTAAAACACCCTTTTGGATCTCTCTAGTCATCTTAAATCATCCTCTATCTAATCTATACTTCATTCCATCCATTAAACACACTCTCTCTATCTTTTTCCTTCACCTCTATCTTTTAATCTCTTGACTCATGCACATTCAAGTCTAGAAACCATTGCCTTGGTCTCCACTATTTATAGAGTCTTCGTACATAACAACTTCTAGGTCAGAAATAATACTTTTCTTAATATTTAAGACATATATCATGTTAATACATAGCTCAAATTCATCCTCATAGGTCATCCATAACATATATGGGTCACTCTTAAGTAGCTACACCTTTCAATTAGGCCTTAGTAGCCCTTATAGGTCTCATGGAGACCTATTCACCCATTTAGAACTTCATCAAGAAAATTAAGAATATAAGATCATTTAAATACCTATGTCTACTCAATATGACCTATAAAACATATTCAAATGATTAATTCCACCAAAACACTCTTATGCTAAAGTAAAAATGGTTTAAAAAATATTTTATACATAGAAACACCATGAATGAACAAATAGTCAACTTTAAAGATATATAAATTTGATTGTATAAACATTAAAACCTTATAACTAGATTATTTGGATGTATCTTGAAGTCTTCTACAATTTTTTTTTATTGCACCAATAAATTCGTCCAAGATTATAAGATATAGCTCAAATACTAAGCACTAGTTTTCCTTTGTTAATTTAAAAATTCAAATTCCAATGGTCACTGAGCAAATTTTAAACATCAAACATGTTGACCTCATTTCATGCTCCTTGGTAACTTTGAACAAATGCACTTCATCAATATCCTTATATTATCTTGTTCTTTTTCTTTCAATTCTCACCATTGATCTTAGATCTATGCTTTCATGATCATGCCACTTGCCAACCCTACATGCCTTCTTAACACCCTATACCATTTAGCCAATGTGCTTTCACCACTTGGTAGCTCTTCATGTCTTATAAGTAATCTTTTACATATTTAATAAACACTCACCATTATATCAATTATAACAAGACCATAGGTATCATTGGATATTTATCCAGTTAGATTAAATGCTCACTGTTAGATCTTGATCTGATTAATGCTCATTGTTAGATCTATCTAGACAATTTGACCAAAGAATTTAATGTAATTAAACTTGATGGTCTCTATCCCATCACAATCTACAAGATAAATTTTTAATGTTTATAATTTGAGCTAGAAATCACTTCAAGATTCCAAATCTTTAGGGTATCTTCTTGGTATTATAGACAATCTCTACATGAAAACCTTTGACCACTATTGAATTTTTGAGTACATATATTAAATGCACAAACTTGATAGATCATTCATATTTTTATGACATGTAGTTATGGTCTAGATTTTATTAATCTATAATATGCATGTTTCTCTTTCCAAATGATCAAATTATACACCAAAACTTCACCAAGACATCTATGGATGCCTCACAATTTCTTTATCCTTACAAACCTAAAAATGTGCCATACCTCTCCAAGATACCAAACACAACTTTTTTTCATTAATACACTAGAATTGCATTCTCTCTTTGACATCAATGACAACCAAACATCAATGACTATGATAAAAAATCTCCCCCTTTGTCTTTTATGGAAAAACATCCTCAAAATGACTTCATTTGAACTCCTTCATTCTGATCTTTCTCCCCCTTTGACATTAATGACAAAGGGTCTTTATATTACAGTCAAAATAAATAAGAAACAACTTTTTTATCTAATATTGGACCTAAAAATTTATTAGAAGCCATCAAATATGAAAATTGGATATTTTGCATAAAGGAGGAACTTGAGTAAATAGTAAAAAATGAAACATGGGATTTGGTTCCTAGGTTAAAAAACAAAAATGTGATAAGAAATAAGTGGGTTTTCATAAATAAGATAAATGAGAAAGGAGAGATCACAATAAATAAGGCTAGACTGGTGTGTAAAGGATATGCTTAAGTTGAAGGGATATATTTTGATGAGACATTTTCTCCTGTAGAAAGAATGGAAGTAATTAGACTCTTTTTATCATATGCAAGTTTCAAAGGTTTCAAAGTTTACCAAATGGATGTGAAATATGAATTTTTGAATGGAAAATTAGATGAATAAGTTTATTTTGAGCCACTTGAAGGTTTTTTAATGACAAATAATCATAACTATGTTTACAAACTAAGAAATTCTTTATATGGTCTTAAACAAGCTCTTAGAGCTTGGTATGATAGATTAGACAATTATCTATTAAACCAAGGTTTCAAAAGAGGGATAATTGAAAGTAATTTATATATTAAGATAGATAAAACTCATCAATTATTAATATTAGTCTATGTTGATGACATAATATTTAGTTATGACAATGACAACATGAGTAGAGTGTTTTCAAATGTTGTAAAGACTAATTTTGAAATTTCAATGCTAGGAGAACTTTCTTTCTTCTTAGTATTACAAATTAACCAACCTAATGAAGGGATATTCATTTCATAGGAAAAAGAAATCAAATATATGCTAATAAAGCTTGACATGTTGGATTGTAAGCCAATCAGTACTCTAATGATCACTATATACAAATTAAGTAAATAAGATGACTCACCAAAAGTTGATCAAACTTTATATAGATCCATGATTACAAGTCTCTTATACTCTACTACTTCTATGCCTAATATCATGAAAAAAGTGGGCCTTGTAGGAAGGTTTCAAGATGATTGTAGAGAATATCACTTGAAATCAATCAAAAGGATCTTAAGATATCTCAAGAGCATAATAGAGTATGGTTTATAATACCCCAAGAGTAAAGAATTTAATATAAAGACATACATTAATGTAGATTGGGTAGGATGTGTAGATGATAGAAGGAGTACCAATGGTGGTGTCTTCTTCATGGGTAAATTCTTGGTGTCTTGGCTAAGTAAGAATTGAGATTTTGAATCTCTATCAATTATAAAATCTAAGTATATAACTGATGATTTATGTTGCACTCAAATAATGTGGATGAAACAAACCTTGGAAGATTATAAGGTAAGACAAAATGTACCTTGTCCTATCTATTGTGACAATACTAGTGAAATTAGTATCTCAAAGAATTTTGTTATGCACTCAAAAACTAAGCACATTCTTATCAAATATCATTTCTTAAGACAATAAGTAATAAAATTGTTAGAATGGAATATGTGTCTAAAAAAGAATAACTTATAGACATTATGACTAAACCATAGACAAAGGCCACATTTGAGTATCCAAAAAAAAGTTTGGGAGTCATCTCCTTGTCTATGAATCATTAAAAGGTCATTTGAGTAGGAGGATAATGTGCTGTCATTTTGTTGATATCATGAAGAAGGTATTAGGGTTTTGTATATGATGACAAGTTGTGTATGACATGGATTTAATAGTGTTTTGAAGATGAGTTGGTTCCATGAGAGTGATTTGAAAAAGGTTCTAAACCATAATGGCTTGTAAAGGATAAAGGGATTTTTTTATGAGATCCATATGAGAGTTATTCATGTCTTCTTCAAAATTTTAAAATTGACATAATGAATAATTGAGATATTTTGGTGATTTCATAAGATTATTGACTGTGTGTGGATAGTGTTTGTAGTGTTGTTAGTAGATCTTGTTCATTGAGAAGACTTATTGAAGATGATCTTTTTTAGATATATGCATAATGTTAGGGGGACATTTCTAAGCTATGTGAATAGTTTGTTAGGTCTAAGGATCAAAGAAGTCCAAGCTTAGATTAGTGCATGTCAAAGGGAGATAAATTGATTCATATTCTTGAAAGATTGTAAGTATATTGAGAATAATAAATAGTTTTTGAATGCGTACATGATATTAAGGAATGATTTTTGGCATGTTGAGGAAGAGACCCTTTGTAATTAATGTCAAAGGGGGAGAAGATCATAATGAAGGAGTTCAAATGAAGTCATTAGCTAAATAAATTCATGCTGAGGGTGTTTTGATATCAATGACAAAGGGGGAAATTGTTGAGCATAGTCATTGATGTTTGGTTGTCATTGATATCAAAGAGAGCATGTGATTCTAGTGCATGAAAGACAAATAAGTTGTGTTTGATAGGTTAGAGAGATATGAAACATTTATAGGTCCAAAAGTACAAAAAATAAGTTTTGATCCATCCATATATGTCTTGGTTAAGTTCTGGTGTGTCATTTGATCATTTGGAAAGAGAAACATGCATATTCTAGCTTAAGAAAATCCATACCATCACTACACATCATAAAGATATGAGTGATCTAGAAAGTTTGTATATTTAATATAGGTACTTAGTCAACAATGGTCAAAGGTTTTCATGTAGATGTTTTCTATAGTGCAAATAAACAAGGAGTAATGTGTAATGTGTAAGATTTAGACTCTTGAAGTATTTTCTAGCTCAAATTATAAACCTTTAAAGTTGCTCTTTTAGACTGTGATAGGCCAAAGACCATCAAGTTATCAAACACTTCATGTTCATTCATGTACTATAATCACATGCTCTCTTTGACATAAATGACAACCAAACATCAATGAATATGCTTAATAGTCTCTTGAACACATAGGTCCTCTGGCCTGTCAAGCCCATGTACTCCTTTCTAGGGTACACCTTGGGATAGAAGTTGATCTCTCTTCTTATTTTAGTCTGTAGTTTCTTAGCTCATTCATAATTAATCCCTATTGACTCCCTCTCCCTCTTTCACTATGGCTCTTGTAAGTATGGGTTATTAGTTATAAATGCTCCAGATCTTGCTCTAGTCTTCACTGATTGGTCTTCATCTCTTCATGGACATTCTACCACCCTTCATCACTTCATCCCACAATCAGTGTTGGTCTTCACCCCTAGATTGTGACTTGATGGTGTTATTTGTTTCTCTTGTGAAACTCACTTATTTTTCCTTTCTTTGATATTACCTTTTAGTAGTTGTTAGTCGTGTGTCCTCAAACCCTATCATGGTACACATATCAATGATGATTCACATATATGGTGGCAATCAAGGTAACCTAGGGCCTATTATTATATCTTGGGTTATCAATGATCTATGAGGCCATGAACTTATTACAATTAGTTTATTACTTACCAGTGAGATGAATAATGTCATTGCATATCACATAATAATTTGTGTCTTAACTGATGCTTATGAGTTAGGCACATGATATGTGTATTTATTATCTAACTCACTCTTAGCCATGTCTCAACTCACTATGTTTAAGTTATCCTTAGCTTTTAGTTGCCCCCCTTCTTCAAGGCAATGCATGATTTGTTATCCTTCTTTGAGGACATATATCTCACCAATATCCTTCATAGGGAGAACACTAGGGATGTTTCCTTAGTACATGTTATTCTATATTGTATGATTTGATTTGATATCACTTGTGTCCCTTCTTTGTAGGAGCTAGAGCTAGAGTTAGATTTTGGATTATGCAACATTTTCACTGTCACCCATGGATTTCACCATCAAATTATTCCAATGCCATCCTTATTTGGTAAGTACAAGTAATGTTCTCTTTTATATTTTTCATTCTTTATTTCCTTTTCTTTTGTGTGTATTTTAGGTATTACACATTACTCCTTGTTTATTCAAACACTAACTACTTGTATTTTGGGGGTATATGTAATCATACTTCCCATGACCCTACTCCTCCATATGATTACACATCAGATCATGGGTAGAATAATAAACTTGTTTATCTTGTTTAGATACATTCACTAATCACTTGGACCTTTCTCTCATCATATTCTCATCCCCTACACATCCTCAGTCCATTTTGGTCTTTTCTCATGCCAATATGCTCCTTAGGGACCCCTCGAGACCCTTTTCAGAGGATTATTAACCACCTTAGGTAGATATTTAACCTAATACATGTAGTATGGAGGAAAACCATGGCCTAGGCCACACATTTCCTTCATAAAATATATGGCCTAGGTAGAATGCATGAAAAAGTGCCCTGTTTGGGACCAAATGGCTAGAAATGACTAGTTTTTAGTTGTTTGGTGGGTTAGGGTTGAGATATATGCCACTTTATCATTAATTTGAGTCTTTATTTATCTATCTCATATATTTATTGATCTTATCATCTCAATTGATCATCACACTCAAATCACGGTTGCCTTCTTGAATCTCTCTTGGTTCTTGCTTGGCACAATAGCTTTCATTCTGACAAGGAATGCCCTACTATTCTACAACTTATCTTAGTGATTCACATTACTGTTAAAATTTTCCTAAATCTTGTGGGTTATTTATTTATCCCTTAATAATCCATTACACCTATCTCTTTTTCTCCTTGTATTGGCTCTCTCACATATTGATAGCTTCTCCTCACCTCTTCCATAACTTTTGGCTCTTAGTCTGGATTCAATTCACACACAACCTGATCCTCTTCCTCTCTTGCTTGTTATATCTAGATAATTGATTGATATAAATTATGCACATTTATCTTGAGTTTGATATGAGGCACTTTGATTTGTAAATTGAAATGCTTTTTTATTTGTAGTAGTATACATGCTAGGGTTTGATTTGTTTTAAGTGGTTTAACTTGTTTAGAGTATTGGTTAAAATAATTTTTGAAGTTTCTTGCATTTTTATGTGGTTAAGAATACTTTAATTAATTTAAATATTTACCATTACATTTCATGCCTTGTTTGGAAGCATTTCTCATTACATAATATAATTCTACATGTTCAAAATAAACTATACAAGTTTGATAAACAATCTCTCTCTCTCTTGATAAACTAGAAAATTCATTGTTAGAAAACAATGGTGTTGAAAGTGAAAAGATAACTCAAACATAGATTAAGCATGCTCTTGAACCCCTTCTCTAAAATGTCTTTATTATTTAAAACATCTTTCATTTGCCCTAAAAGCGCTTTTAATTTCTAAGTTTACATATCATTTGTTAGATCTCTTTATTTAATATTGTTGTTTCCATTGTAATTGGTTATCTAGTCTTAGCTACTTGATTTACTATGGTTATATCCACTAGAGAAACTTTCATCCATTATGCACTTGATCATGTTACCCCTAACCTAGTTTACAAGTCTATCTATATCTTGGTGCAAGAAAGCAAATTGGATATCCACTATAGATCTCCTATAGCCCATAGAAGCCTTGAGCCTTATAGCCTCTTAGTGGTTTGTTTAGGTACATTTTATACCTCCTTTCCAAACACTAGTGGTTCTATTTAGATTATTAGAAGTACAAGTACCATATTGGAATAGAAAGTCATCATTTCCAAAGGAAATGCTCTTACTTATAATGGAGGGACCTAATTATGTCATCTCTTTAAATTCTCTAGGTAGAAATAAATGCCTCCTTATATCCTTATACAACTTTAAGCTTCAACAATGGTAGTTACGAGTTTAGTTTGCAAATGTCTTGATCTTTTTTGAACTATGAGAGCACAAATAATAGATAAATCAAATGTGTATAACTTCAAATGAAAATATAAATAGCCTTGATTGTGTAGCCTTTTGAAATATTTATTTGAATATTGCAATGTTGATGGTGATCCTGGTTCATGTTGTATTAATGGGAAGCTTGTCAACATTGCATATATTTGAAACAATCTTCTAAGTATTGATTTTGGTAATTAATTGCACTAAAATAAAAATTTATCATTAATTTGTCTTTTATTTGCCATGAATTTTAACTTTAAGTCTAAATATTTCCACCTTTTGACATGTGACTGCTATTGTGGATCCACCTAGGTACTCATAGAGCCTGAATATGACTAAGCCACTTAGTTAGCTTGAAGTTCGGACACATGGCACATTTTGATTGCCTCTTAGATTCTTATAATGCATCTTTGTGTGATGAATCTTCTATATCTCACCACATGTCATCTATTAATTCGTAGTGAGTTCTCAGGTAGTGCCTTTTAGTTTTAATTAGTTAAGGGAGTGCCACACATTAATCTCATAGGTAATCATATATTTTCTTTGCTAGGTGGCTCTCTCAAAAGGTAATCAAAACTTTACTTTTCCAAATATCTCCTTCAGAAGGCTTTTGGACAACTTTCAACAACTTGGCATTAATCACATGGATTAGGTGGAGACATGCATCCCTTTTGGAGGTGATTTGATGGATCTCAAAAATTAATAATTCAAGAATGATATGTGGTGTCATTTCATGGTTCCAAAGGGGACACACATCATTCTTACGAGCTTTTGTTTATTCTTCTACCAAGTGTCATTCTCAAAAGGAGGTTTAGATAGTTGTATATCATCAAGCCTTGATTGAATGGCTCAAGGCAACCTAGATCTCTAACTTGTGAGATTTCAAATGCTTTGTATGGATGTAACATGATGTAGACATGTGGTGATCTTGATTGAATCCAAAATGGGTATGAATCACCTCAAAAGGCTACTCATTTCTATATGGTTGCTTTTG